>JBAJNP010000874.1:41540-75940 GCA_036877545.1 Yasuhikotakia modesta | reverse complement strand
TGTGTGTGTGTGTGTGTGTGTGTGTGCGGTTTGAGTTGTGGGATAAAGTGTAACCCAGATGTTTTTGAGATTCACCCATTAGTGTGACAAACGCTCCATGCTGCACTAAGTCACAAAACATGATGATAAATGTTGTTTATGTTCTGCCACTTCTGACCACAGACAGAATCATATGGGGTCATTTGTTACGATGAAGTTACACACTCATTTTTCTCTGGCTGTTAAAGTTTATTCTGGCTGTAAATGCCTCTTCACTGCTGCTTGTTCTTATTGTTATCTTTTGTCAAGCGAACTGTGTACTGTTTGTTCATTTGTTTGATGAATGTGTTGATTGTGTGTGTGGGTGTGTGTTGTAGGTTTGGGAAGCCTTGGTCACTCTCTGTTATTTTCCCGTTTGCGTGATTCTGGCCTGGATCGCCGACCGCCGCCTCCTTTTCTACAAGTACATGTCCAAGCGTTACCGTGCCGACAAACGAACAGGCGTCGTCGTGGAGACGGAGGGAGAGATGACTCCCAAAGGCATGGAGATGATGATGGATGGGAAGTTTCCACTGAGGGGCGGAGCCGTGGGGATTGGCACACAGGAGCACTATCAGGATGGCAACACAACGGGTGCCGTGGCAACCTTGCCCAACTCCAGCAGTACCACTGTTTACATGGAGGGTGCCAGAGACCTGGATGAGAGTCGTAAAGAAGTGAGAGGAGATACACACTCATTTAACACACAGACTCTCACACAAACACTGTCAGACACACACACATAATCTCACACATATACAGTGAGAGGCACAAACATTTCAGAAGTTCACAGTTTATTTGTTACTCATGCTAATAATGTTTTTAAAAAGAGAAACAACAGGACCTTTCTGTCATTTTTAAACAGCTAATTTAACATTTCAGTTTCATTTTTCATTGTCAAAAAACTCTCTAAGATCAGCTTAATATACAAGCTCAGCTTTATGTCAGTCTGGCTCTATGGTGCATCAAAACATCATTCTGATTGGGCATCCTAACCACAAAGCTAGACTAGCTCAGCCAATAGTGTGAGTGCTGTCTCACGGACCAATAGCAGCTGGGACAGTATTCAGGAAAACAATTTTGGTGGTTTTACTTCCATCAATGTATCCCAAGTCTTGATTCCATCCCAAGTCTAGATTCATGAGCATTTATTCTGCAGGTGATTCGCATCCTGAAGAACCTGAAGCAGAAATATCCTGAGAAGGAACTGGATCAGCTGGTGGAACTGGCGAACTATTACGCGCTTCTTCACCAGCAGAAGAGTCGAGCCTTCTACCGTGTCCAGGCCACGCGCATGATGATTGGGGCGGGAAACGTGCTGAAGAAGCACGCGGCCGATCACGCCCGCCGCACGGCCGTGGCGGGTGGCGATGAGACGCTGGAGGACGACGACCTGGCCGTCTGCAGCCGCATCTCCTTTGAGAGGGCGCACAGCCAGTGCATGGAGAACTGCGGTACCATCATGATCGCCGTGGTGTGCCGTGGAGGCCTGGGGGAGAGCACCTTCTACGTTGACTACTGCACGGAGGACGGCACGGCCAACGCCGGCTCCGATTACGAGTACTGCGAGGGGACGCTGGTGTTCAAACCTGGAGAAACCAGGAAGGAAATAAAGGTGAGGAAAAAAGCTCAGCTGAAAACTGTTTAAAAGTAACTGATCTGACATGGTTTATAGCCGGACCTGGTTTTGATCTTATTAAAGCTGGTTGAAGATGCTAGACCTCCTTAGACCAGCACAAACAACTAGCTGGTAACTGGTTGGCTCTAGTTAAGTGAAGGCCTGTTTTTGAACATTAGTTGGGCTTTTTTTTCTGTGTGTTTGTCTGTTTTTTTGGATGTTGAATTATGTCAGAGTTTATTAGCAAATCAGTGAGAGTGATCACTCTGAGTGGCTGTTTCAGCTGATATTTTTTGCATACAAAACTATATATTAGCCAACCACAGTCTTTTTTGTCTAGTACTAGCCATTGGTTTGGTGTGTCCCAAGTTTAAGACACTTAAATCCACTTTCTCCAGGGTTCTGTAGTAATTGTCCTACAAACTGCTATTGTGTTCTTCAAAGTAATAAAAGTGAAGTATTTTGTAAAAAATGCAGGTTGGACAATTTGGAAAATGTTTATTTCTCTCTTGACCGTGAACAAACAACCACAACAGCCTTTCAGTTGCCAAGAATTATAGCAGAAAACTGAATCAATACATTCATTCACATCTATTCGAACTGTCATCAACAAAAAAAATCCATCGTCCATTTAGACATGGAGTGTTGCCATAGAAACGTCATGTTTGCATTCAAGGACACAGGCAGCTCAAAATCTGATCATTATGGTAATTTTGATGAGACATGAACTCAAAATTAGACTTGTTGAACCTTTTTTTAAACGAACAGCCTCAGGACTTTACTAACATCTGTACCCAACAATAGGTTCCATAAGAAAAACAACTTATTTATATTTTAAGTGACAAAACTTACTGAGATGGATGGCACATACGTGTATGCATAGCAACAGTCCTGCGTTGTCTGTTGTTGTCTGAGTGACTGATTGACAGTCTGTTTGACATGGAGATGGAGTGAGAGACTGTATAGCTGTTTGTTGTTATTATTGTTGTACTGTTATATATGAAAGTGGTTGAAATTGGTCAGAACAAGCAGAACAAAGTAATATCTTTTGATAAAAGACTACAAAGACAACTTATTTTCCTCAGAATAATGTGTATTGTTGAACTGTGCACAATAATAAACAAAAATTGTCATGTTTTACTTGACAACTTTGTAAGAACTTTTGATTTATGAACATTGGTGATCTGTCTGTGTAGGTGGGCATTATTGACGATGACATATTTGAGGAAGACGAGCATTTCTTTGTGCGTTTGCTAAATCTGCGTGTGGGTGATGCTGAGGGCATGTTTGAGAGCGATGACACAGATCAGACTCCAAAGGCCCAGCTGGTGGAGCCTCTGATGTCCACAGTCACCATCTTGGATGATGACCACGCAGGGATCTTCACGTTTACTGACCGTATAACACGAGTGAGTGAGTGTGTGGGCACCATGGAGGTAACGGTGGTCCGAAATTCTGGCGCCCGTGGGACCGTGATTGTTCCATACCACACAGAACCCGGAACGGCCCAGGGGGGTGGAGTCGACTACGAGGACACACACGGCGAGCTGGAATTCACCAATGACCAGACAACGTGAGTGTGTGTTTGTGTGGGTTTACTGTATGTAGAACCCCATATATGTCCCATATAGTGAAGTCTATGGAAGTGTGTGTGTGTGCATGTGTGTGTTTATGTTTGTGTATGCGCACGTTTGTGTGTGTGTCTGTGTGTGTGCATGTGTGTGTTTATGTTTGTGTATGTGCATCTTTGTTTGTGCGTGTGCGTATGTGTGTGTGTGTGCGTGTGCAGAATTCAGGATAATATCAATGTGGGATGTGGTTTTGTTAGCTGCTTCATACGGTCTGCAGTCAGTTCCCTCGCTTCTGCAGCGGTACATTATGAATGAGCTCTAACTGCGAGACTCTTCCTGCCTCTGTCTGTCAGTCAGTTGTAGTAAATTTGCGGTTTTGTCTTCGCACGTGTGTGTAGATGAATTTGAATGTGATTAAATATTGACATGCAACCTTTGAAGTGATTAAATGGCTGACATTTCCTGTGATTTGTGTATGTTTTTTGTGCCTGTGCCTGTGCACTGCGTGTGTGTGTAGAGGTGAACATTCATCAGCTCTTTTAATGTGGTTCATGTCACGGCGAAGCACCGCTGTTTATGACCTCAATGGAACAGCATTAAGTCATTAAGAGTGTGCGTGTGTGCGCGTGTGCGCACCTCAGTTTTTGTACCTTATTATACACTTTTGACTTTCATATTTAAACTCAATTTCCTGCCACTTGTCACAGTAATTGATGTCTCTGTGTGTGTGTGGTGTGTGTGTGTGTGTGTGTGTGTGTGCATGCAGTCAGACTCTCCAGGTGAGGATCATTGATGATGAGGAGTACGAGAAACATGAGAACTTCTTCATTGTTCTTGAGGAGCCTCGCTGGTTGAAGAGAGGAATATCAGGTGTGTGTCGCTGAACTGAGACTGGAGATAACGTCGTGGTTTTTAAGAGCATTTAGAAATTTAGTTGGCATATGGGTTTACACACATATTTAATACATTAAATATCACATTTGTAGAGTAGATGGGTAGCAAATGTTATCGGCTAACAACAAGAAATGTTTGAAAATCATTACAAGGTTAAAAACAAACCTGTGCATAACGTTCTTTTAACCAAGCAATTAAACAGGACATTTTAAATGTTTCTAGAACTTTCAAAATGACATTTTATTGTTATGGTACCTTAATGGAAATCTTATGAAACTTATTTAAAATTGTTAGTTTGATGAAGACTATTATTCTGTTGAATAAAATGATTCTTTTAGGCCCATCAAATCTGACCAACAGGGACAACATCCAGGCCTCCAAACCCAAACATTTTCAAATCCTGTTTTGTACTAATTTCCATCTTAACCACTTACCCGATTTATATGAGGTGCCTAAGTTGAAAGTCCAACACTCCAGTCTGTTACACTTTTCCGAGTGAGACTTCGGAAAGGTGTTGAACGGAACACAAGAACTTACACTACGCAGAAACGGTGTGTGTGTGTGTGTGTGTCTGTGTGTGTGTTTATTAATGGAGTAAACTCATCCCAAGCACTAACTCCATCTCTCTTGTCCCTCTTACATCACGCAGCCCTGCTGCTGAATCAAGGTAAGGCCTCAGATCACCTCTGTAACATGTGTCCACTAACCCTCATTCAAACACTCGACGGGTCACAGCTGACAGAGCAGACAGGCTGCTAAAAGCTTCCCTGACCCTGTTAGAGACGCAGTCGTGATTTAACAGCGAGACACTGAAGGAAAGCAGAAACGCAGATTTCAGATGAAAGTGTTGCAGGGCCTCTGAAGTCTCGCTTTTCTTCAGCGTTGGAGCTTCTCAGACAAATGTCAGTGTTTCAGCTGCTGGATTTGGGATTATTGGACAGACTTATTTAAGAAACTAAAGTAAAAATGTTGATATCAACTTTTGCTGATAAAGCTTGGAAAATTAAGCTGCGATCTTGTTGTGTTTTACAGAAAACATACAGTAACATAGAGGCTGGAACCACATGCAAATAAGATTTTTTCATTGTTTCTTCAAACCTCTGTTTTCATACATTGCTAGGCAAGAAGAAAAAAGCCCCGAACACTTTTGAAGAGTTTTCTTTTTTTAAAATCAAATCCAGGGAGGTAAAGATTTCAGTGAGGTAAAGATTTCAGTGAGGTTGTGTCATCTTCAACCTAAAAGACCTTCAGACAAAAACTGCTACATTGACATATTTGTTTACCCACAACATCTCTACGCTTTTTTGTAAAACCTTGTTGTGTTGTTTGTGTGTGTGTGTGTCGTGAAGTAATTGGTGTCTTATTGATTGGTTGAGCTGTTGTGTTTTGATTGGCAGATAAGGGGTGTGGCCTCCATTTCCTGAGTGTTATATCTCATCTTGTCTCTTTCTTTCTTCTTCTGTGGTGTCTCTGTGTCTCAGAGGGTCCGGAGGGAGAGCTGAGTGCTGAGGAAGAGGAAGCACGAAGGATAGCAGAGATGGGGAAACCCGTTCTGGGGGAAAACAGCCGGCTGGAGGTGGTGATAGAGGAGTCCTACGAATTTAAGGTAACACAATATATTTACATATACATAATAACAGCCAATCCCAGGGTGGAATTTGGATCATACATACATACAGTTTCAAAAATATAAAATATTTGAAATATTTTATTAATCATTCCAGCTAGTGTGGCTAATATTCTCTTAACGTTCTCTTAAAGTTCTCGCTATTTTCTTGCAGTAGTGTTAATGGAGTGTTTTTTAACATTTTATATATATAATTACACATCAGAAACATCATTCTTACACAGTGGAACATTTAAAAAAAAGGTTACAGAATTTAAAAACTTTTTTATAACCAAGCAGTAATATTAATATAACATCTAAAAAACTGTTTTTCTAACATCTAAAATTGTTTTCAACATTCATAGAACTTTCAAAATATTATTTTTAATGTTTTTGTTATATATAATGGAGGGGAACATTAGGAAAACATTCCTACAACCTCAAATTGTGGTCACTCTAGAACACTAGGCTTTGAGAACACTGCAGCAGCTGCTCTTTAAACACCTAGCAACGACTTTACAATCACCCGGAACCGCCTACCAACATCCTGCAAACTGCCTAGCAACTACCTCGAAGCCCTTAGCAACCACCCATCAATGTGCCAGTTGTGAGCAAACACCTACAGGAAATGATTTAAACACCATCAGAGGCTGGTGATGTCATTTATTCAGCTCTGTAGCCCAGCCTCAGTCTCATTGCATGTGTTCATCTGTTCTCATGCGTCTGAAAGGCTTGACGTGTGTTCGGTCCAGTTCTCTGTATGTAGGTCATTTCATATGTAGCATGAAACATGCATGTCCATTAGCGATACTGGCCTGCAGGCACAAGCCTCTTGATCTCACAGAGCATAAAAACTGATGATTTAAGATTCTGAGCATGACTGCGATTATCCCTAAAAACGTCGTTCAAACCTCCCACTTAATGATTATTAGGTGTAACAAGATACATTGAGATGTTTAGCTGCTGATGGCTGTTGATGACAGATGATTAAATTGTATTATTTATCAGATCAGTGGTGCTAAAAGAGCCATTCTCAAGCTCATTGCATTAGTCATGATAGTAAAATTAAGATAAGTGACAAAACTGAGAGAAATTCAATGCTGCAGCCGAGAGGAGAGGCGCAGATTGTTAAACCGTCCCAATACTGTCACAGATCTGAATTTTGGATGTAAATTCTGATCTAGGCCGAATGTGAATCTAATTCAGATCAGAATGAATGCGATTTTCAAATCCTTTTTAAAGTAATTGAGTCACAATTTGAATTACGTTCGACATGAATAATAAAATGTGAATGAATTTTTTTGGAGAAGTTTACCTCACAGAAACTGATGTTTTGGTTAATGGTGTGAGACGATGGTGTGTTTGTCTGTCTGCTGTGTTTCAGAGCACCGTTGATAAACTGATAAAGAAGACTAACTTGGCGCTGGTTATTGGCACTCATTCGTGGAGGGAACAGTTTGTTGAGGCAGTGACTGTCAGCGCAGGTCTGGTAACGTTCTGAGAACGTTGGCTAACATTTTCTAAAAGTTCTCTCAGAGCTTGAGAGTAACAGTAATAGAACATTTTTGTAATGTTGTGCTGTATATTATGTGTTTTAAAAATGTTTTTTGTTAGTGGAAAGTTTTAAAAATGGTTTGTTTCCATTGAATTGTTAAAATAACATTTTGAACATTGTTGTTATATTATGGAACGTAGAGGAAACATTCTTGCAATCTAAAACTGTTAGCTGGTAACACATCAGTGCTTTTAATGAGTGTGTCTTCTGGGAATAATGTACGAATCGCACTGAATTAATTTCATTTATTCAGTGACTCTCTGAGGTACAAACATAATGACACTCTTACATGCGGCGACACGCGAGACGCGTAGAGACAGAAAAAGAAAAATTCACAGTTACAATGAAAATTCTGTCAACATTTATTCTAGCATCATTTACTGGCACAAGTAACACGGACGTTTTTAATGTTGTGGTCTGTTGTTTTTGACAGTCCCAGTTCCAGTATAACAAAAAGAACATTCGGACCATTACACAATAAATCTTATTTAGTGTTAAAACAAAGAACAACAAGTTTCATTTCGTCTTGGAAAGGAATTATGACAGAATTCTTAAGTTAGTTCTCTCTACACTTACTTTAAACAAAACAACCAACACAGATCCATCTGTAGTTGACCAGTTTCTAGATGCATTTTGTAGATTTATTGTAGTTTTATTATTGATTTGCTTATTTTTAATATCACTATATAAGTTTAATTTATTTTAGTGTAGTTTTTTTATATGCACTTCAACCTATTTTGAAGTGCATATAAAATATACAATCAGCCTATTTTGTTTTATTTTTCTTGTAAGTTTATTTTTAAGTGTTGCCAATAATATTTATGCCTGTTTTTTTATTTTAGTCTGTTTTATTCAGTTTATATTTGATAATCAGCTTATATTAGGCTAATACATGCCTGTATGTTTTGTATATATGTTTGATTTAGTAAACAGTTTTAGTTAAACCTAATGGCTGTGAATGGTTCGTTGCTTCCCTCTGGTGGTTTGTTGTGTAGCGACAGTTTTCAAAATAAGGCCCAAGAAAACTGTGCCGATGCTTTTGTGTGTTAATAGTGTGTTAACGTCTTCCTCAGGTAACGGGGATGAGGATGAAGAAGAGGGCAGGGAGGAGCGCCTCCCGTCCTGCTCCGATTACGTCATGCACATCCTGACTGTGTTCTGGAAGGTTCTGTTCGCGTTTGTTCCGCCCACAGAATACTGGAACGGCTGGGCCTGCTTCGTGGTGTCCATCACTGTTATTGGCCTCCTCACTGCGGTCATTGGAGACTTGGCATCGCATTTTGGCTGCACTGTTGGCCTTCGTGACACGGTCACTGCAGTGGTGTTCGTTGCGCTCGGCACTTCCATCCCAGGTGTGTGTTTGGTGAAAGGAATGTGACATACAACCAGATTATTGGCACTAGTTTAGCTCCTGTAGCTCCTTTGCTAGCAACACAAAGGTCACGGGTTCGAATACATGCTAATATGTACATTACGAAATTTTTTTTTCTGTTTTCAGACACATTCGCCAGCAAAGTCGCGGCGACTCAGGATCAGTATGCCGACGCCTCCGTTGGGAACGTCACGGGCAGCAACGCGGTTAACGTGTTCCTGGGCATCGGTGTCGCCTGGTCTGTGGCGGCCATTTACTGGGCCGTCCAGGGCAAGAAGTTCAAGGTAGAGCCTGGGTCGCTGGCCTTCTCCGTCACGCTTTTCACTATCTTTGCCTTCATCTGTATGGCGGTACTGCTGTTCCGCCGCCGGCCATCCATCGGGGGGGAATTGGGCGGCCCCCGGGTCCCACGTCTCCTCACGTCGCTCCTCTTTTTGGGTCTGTGGTTCCTGTACATCCTGTTCTCCAGCCTGGAGGCCTATTGCCACATTGAAGCTTTCTAAGAAGATTAAACAACTTCAGTAAACAACCACTACACACACACACAACACATTTAAGGAGGTTTTGAGGCTGGTAGCCAATGTGAAAGATCTTAGTTTAGAGTTTTATAATCTAGATATGGAAATCTACACACAAACCTACTAAATACAACTTAAGTTTATTGTTGAATGCACTAATACCACGATCGCTCCACTTAAGGTGACAATGAACCCCGAGAAACAAACAACAGGAAAGAGAATCTGAGCTGGAACAATTCAGAATGAGAAATGGAAAACAGGAGATGAATAGAAAGAAAGCAAGAAAGAAAGAAAGAAAGAGCATGTGGCAATGAAAGATGTATCGGAGGGCAAGGACAGAGCTGGGCTGTAAAATGCTTACAGTTTGATCTTACAACTGACAGGCAGAATAAACCGTTTGTGTTTCCTGTAGACAGGCAACATTTTCAACAGACACATTAAAGATTTCTGTCTGATTCAAGGACGCAGTGAAATATAAACGTTTCCTCGTGGCAAACAGTGATGAAGCGTTTGGGGTTTAAGCTTTCAGATGTTTTAGACAGAAAGACACAAAACGGATCAGCACAGCAGGTTTCACACATCATAATCTTTGAAGTCGTCAAAGGTAGCTGGGATTTCATCTAAAGCTGGTTGTACACTGTGCAGTTTCTGTCCCATATGATTGTTACTGGTCAGTCACAGCAAACAATTTCAGGTTGTAACAACGTTTTCCTAACGTTTCTGTTTAAGTAAGAAAAAGTTAAAGTTTATTTAGAAAATTCTAGGTAAGTTTAAAACATCCAGATTTTTAGGCATTTTATTAACTTTACTGATTGGTTATGAATTCTTCCACTTTTTTTGATATAAGATACATAACATTAAAAAGCTTTCTACTAGCGTTACTGCAGGAACCTTGAGAGACCTTTGAGAGAACTTTTAGAAAATGTTCTCTGACTAAAGTTTTACACCATCAATCTATGTCAGGTTCTGACATTGTCACTGACACGTAAAATTTAAACTTTAACACACAATTCCCAGGACTCTCATGCACTTATGTTTTGCCTAACAAGGAAGCTCTGAGTTTAGTCATGGCTGTTAGAAATTTGTGGGCTGCTTTTTTTAAGTTAATTTTGATTTGGTACAATCAGAACATGAAAGGTCTGAGGTTTGTTTCGCATGAATATTGTCACTGAAGAAATATTGTCACTGAAGATTGATCACAAAGGCAGCTGAATGATAAGCATGACACAATAAATGATCCCAGAATGCCAATTTTCCACAACAGTGACTGAAATCTTTTCTCAACCCCAAAAATGTGTCAAAAATTGTACAGTGTGCACCTAGCTCAAGGCAAAATGGGCCTGAGGCGTTGCTAGCTAATGGACACAAGAACAATCGAATAGAATGAAAAATTAACTCCTCCTGAAATTTCTGACATGTTTGAACTTTTAAACTTTGTCCAAGATTCTCAAAACTGTCTTAGTTTTGAGGTATCATGTTTAGATGTGACACTTCCTCCAAATTTACATGTATATATCTCACACAGTTTCTGTAATTAAATGAATGGAAAACTTCTTTTGAATTGAATGAATTGACGTTGACATCACAACAATAACTCCTAAAACTTTGACATCACCATTGCTAAATTCGTTCTATGCTTCCTGTAGCTGGAAGACAATGTCTCTTCTGTTTGAGTTTGTCCACTTTTCGGAAGATTCCACAGAAAACATCATCTCCACATCGTCCTGTGAGGTTGTGCAGTGCTACAGTGTTTTCCTGTCTTCAGTATAAGTTCACAGCGGTGTTATTCAGACATACACGTACTGCTGTGCAGACAGTTTTGGAAGTCAAAGAATAATGTCTCCATTTGCTCTGTGGCTAAACGGATTTCAAACCCCTTCAAACAAACTGCTGGACTTTATTGACTTTATTGGTCTGTTTTGACTACCAGGTAAAAGAAAAGGATTCCAGTGTAAATGTATCAAGAACTGAAGTGACTTTACTTATTAAGTGACTTTTCCAGCTGTCATTACAAACAATGACAATGAATCTCACGAAAGGCGCAATTCACACCAGTATCAAAACAAAACAATAGAAAGATGATATTTAAAAATATAGAAGCCTGTTTCTATTGAAGGGTCATGAGAGTAGTGTGAAATAAGTGTCACATTGCAAAATGTCTTTATGGTCCTTCAAAACATGTTTTAATTTAATTTCTTGAGGCCAAATGTTAGTGTCTTTTGATTCTGGTGTGAAATGCAAACCAGAATTATTCTTCGCAGCTTTTGTGAGATTCTTGCTTACTGTACAGTTTCTTGATTGTGCAAACCTGTCTGGGGCTATCCTATCTTGTTCTATCACAGTTTAATAGAAAATGATTGGTTCTTTACCAACGTAATATAAGTTATTCTGAAAGCTGATTGGTCCTTGAATTTTCATGCCTGAATCTGAAAGCGTTTTGGTCCCTGACAGATTCACAATAAAACGTTTACGTGCAGAGCACTCAGGATTGTGTGTATATGTATGTTAAGGGGATTCTAAATGTTTATATGTCATCAGTTCATCTGTCTGGTCTGTAGATGTTTGTGTAGAGCTCTGTGATGTTGTTTTTCCTCCAGTTTACTGTATGTCAGAGCTGGACTTTTGTCTGTGGTAATTTGAACTGCATGAAGGATTACATATTGGCAGAACTATAACGGCATGCTTTGACTCTGAAGACATGCATGAATTTGAAGTTTACAGTATTTGTTACTACAAAGGGACAATGTGTGTTTGTTTAACATTGGACGACAGGTTCTGCAATTACACTGATAGCTGCCTGTATCTGATGCGTGTTGTGATATTTTGTTCTAAGCACTGATCCGAGGTCAGTGATCCCAGTTCCCAAACATTCATTTATTTAAACACAGATGTTTTTTCCTGTGACGTGAAAATAGTACAATTATCTGTTTATGTTTTTCATGAATACTGTTTACACTCCAGCATTGAGAATGAAACTCCACAGATTGATTTTTGTTAATAATCCAAACTTACACAGTTTGGACTTAAACAGACTGTTAATCATTTCAGTTCAGAAAAAAGGTTGGAAAAAGTTTTTTGACAGATTTCATTGATTATTTAATATCTTAAACATGACAGACAGGGACCCCAAAACTTTCCATCGCTTTCTCATCCAATTATTGCCTTAAGAGACGCATCGGTTATTCGTTTAACATTTTAACTATTGCCATGTTGTATTTGTATCTGTATTGTCGCCGCCGTTTGTGTTTTTTTCTGAGTGCAACAGAAACCAAAACGATTGAGACAAAGCGTGCAATATGCCAACGTCCCCTCGCGCCGCGTCGCGTCGCATGCGCAGGCGTTGCAGTAAGTTGCTCGCGTTACGCTTCTCTTCAGCGCATGTGGACGTTTCCTGCTTAACGCTACTAAGTGAACGTGCAATACGTGTAAAACACGACGGGGGGAGTCTGGGGTTACGGGGGAGACTCAGTGAAGGGTGACACTAAGATATGACTTTATTTCTGATATCATCTTCAGTTTCTCCTCGCTCTGAATGTCAGATGTTTACTCTTTATACGGCTCTGTTCATGTCGAAAGATTTGTAAACTTTTTGGAAAACTTTGTGACATTTTCAGTAGGTGATTTTTCTATTTCCAAGGTTACTCAAATTGATCAATAGTTATTCATGTGTTTTGATAACTATTTCCAAGATCTTTAGATATGATCCACTTAATAATTTGTGCTAATTTACATTATGCGAGCAGCACGCAGTCTTTTATTATCTATAATCTTCGGCTTTGACGTCAACATCTGTCTACCTGTCGTCATTATATTTGTTTGTTTGACAAATAATGTTTCTCTGTGAACGTTTTCTGTGCTGTCTTATTTATTACTTTATTTAATGACTGTCTCGTGTTTGGACAGTGAAGGGCTGACGTTCACTCAGAAGGTATCTCTGATCTTCTGTGACGCAATTCTTCACTCGTTTGAATGATGACGTGTAATGATGACGTTGCATTAAGGTGTCCACCCGCTGGACTGTGTTCATTACTGTAATGTGAAACTGTTTCATGTGCCTCTTATGATGTGCGACGTGCATGACGTTCCTGTTTGTAGGCATGAGCTCTGTGTCAAAGTTTACATTTAAATCACATTATTTATGTTTTGAAGCATTTACACCCGTTCCCAGAGCATTTAACTAGAATCTGAAGGCAGACAACAACCGAGAAATGTTAAGACATAATTTTGTTCCTGTTAAGAATCTGTCTTGTCCTCACAGTTTGTATGTTATCTGTGTAACCCCAAACTGGTTTATCTGTTACCATTTCTCTCTATCTGCCTGTTCTATTACTTTAAATAATGACTGATTTCATGTCAGGAATGCGAAATTTATGTGACAAAATTATATATATATATATATAAAAGAGCACTGTAACATACACCATAAAGTGACATTAAGAGTTTTATGGTTGTATGTTTTTGTTCCGTTTTATTTGTTTTTATGGAAATAGGCAGAAGGACAAGACAGTGAAACAGGAGAAGGATCTGTTTTGAAGAACATGGCATGATATGTTTTGTGTCTTATGAAGAAAAAATTAATGTAGCTGTTACAACTCAAGCAGATCTTGCTGAATATAGTTTATTTATTTTAAACATTCTGTGTCTTCGAGTGGTTTTTATTAATAAATTCACATTTTTCTTATGCGAGCAAATTAAAATCTATTAAATATTTTCCTAAAAATTATTGAAAATACATAAGACTGAAAACTGAGTCTTTATGCGTTACTGTACGTAATTGCACAGGTATGTATGTATGTATGTATACCTGTATATGAACTATAGACCAAATACAAAACTACAGTAGATGCTGGTCAAGTAATACTATAGACCGATTTAATGTCAGGAATACGTCAGGTATACATACACTATACATAAGACTATACTATACTTCTATAGTCTATAGTTCTACCATAATGACATATAGTTAATACATTAACATACAATATGAGATGAGTTAAAGAAATTATGCAAAAGGCCCCATTTGTGGTTTCTGTGATGTTACAAATTATTCATCAATAAAACGTTGTGAAAACATTTTGCTGTTCTGTGGGGATCATTTGTAACTACGTATGTCAACCTTTAGATGGCATAATGTTACAAAGCGAATAAGCCACTTTTAACATTGTCACAGGTATGAGTGCACCTACAAGTCATATATAACAAATCAGCGATTATTTCCATCTAGTGGTTGATAAAAGAAACGACAGAAACTTCTTAAGAAACTTCTTACCCAGCCACCATTACCCAGTTGGCTAACTAGACATACATTGCAAGTTTACATATACATTTGCAAACTGTGTTTGCAAAAAGTTTATATACATAATATATGCCGTTCTGGGAACTGTATCAAATGCCCAATACATTAGAAAAGGTCAAATGGACTGTTAAGTCTTTCCAGGACTTGTTCATAAGAGTTTATTGTCTCTTAACTGGTTTATCTCTATATGAACATCTCAGATACGACGTATGTTTAGTATGTATTACTTTTCTTTAACTATTTAATCTATTTCACCAGACTGTCATGTGACTGTCAAAAACTTTTACTTTATGAACACGAACTTATAGTGGTGACAAAACTTTAACTTTATTTAACTATTACAGTGGAGAACAGCTACAGTGTGTCTTATTTTTAACTAGCACTCAATCTCCTCTCCTTGTGAGAAAAATGTGGAGTTGGGAAACCAGAGTTTCCGCTAACGTCTTATTGAAAACCTGTAAACCCGCGACCGGCAGTAACCCCTCGCGACGGGTGCGATCGGACCCGACACGCGCCACCGCCAAGAGCCCAATCACAGCCCGGAGGAACGTGCGCGCTCCACGCCCACGAGCACGTGCGTGAAGCCGCTGAGAGGTGCGGGGAACGGCGGCTGCGTCCGCGCGCTTGTGTACGACGTGCGCGTGACTCTACAGGTGAGCAGGTGCGGCGGAAGCCACGTGAAACGCCAGATTCAGCCGCGGGAAAAAGTCGAGGTTAAAGTTTGTTTCTATTACTTATATAACTAATATATCAATAATCTTGTGCTTTCCGCTTTTGTGTATTAGATTGAAATATAGAGGTTCATTGGAAGATTGTCCAAATACAAATGCGGTGTAACTGTATTAAGTCCGAGGTGTCTTGTAGTTTTCTGTTCATGTCTTGAGTCTTTCTTTCTCTAAAATGTCTTACAGTTGTTGGCAAGAACATTTTGAGCTCTTTACATAGAGAGAGAGAGAGAGAGAGAGAGAGAAATGTATAGATGTTATATAATTGGTTTCATATAGGTTTGTTTGTTTGATGTTTCTGTGTGTTGCTGTTTCTCTTCTGATATTTTTACACCTGGTAAAATGCAGGTCATAAAATAAGTTTGATTTTAAAAGATTTATACAGTCTTTTCAGATATTCAATGAAAGATATTCAGAGAGTGAGTCTGGATATTGTGGCAGGAGAATGAGATTATGACCTGTGGTCTAATACGGGGCAGATGACTTATGGTAGCTGTGGCATCTGTAAGCACCAACGTTTCTTATTTGTGAGGGATTTGATTCATGCATTGATTTTTTTGCACCGAAGCTCAGTCAGATTTTCGCCTTCAGTTTTCAGACCCCACCGGCCTGTTCTGCAAGTTCTACTGCTCTCTCTGTCTCTCTCTCTCTCTGTCTCTCTCTTTTTGCTCTGTATAGGAGTCACAGACAGTTCACAGATATGATAAAGTTAAGATTGAGTTTCAGCAGAAATTCCAGTGGTGTGTGATTTAGTGAAAGTTGTCAAGTTATGTCTTAAGTATAACACTTGCAGAAGTATACAAGTATGTCTGATTTGCATTGCGCTATAGAGGTTTTTGGAGATGTAACAAATGAAATGCCATGAATATAGTGTGTGTGTGTGTATAACATACTGTCATAACCACTGTACAGTTGAAGGCCACATATGCATTTATATAGAGCACAAAGACGCCCAGTTAAAGTGACACATGCTCTGTGTTATTCTTCAGACACAATGACGAGTCTCTCTCTCTCCTGCTCGCTCACTCAACCCCTCCTTCTGTCCTATATAAGAGTCGTTGGTGTAATACAAAGATTCTTTCATTGGAGAGGGAAACTAATGTTGTTTAGCTCAACGTCCAGATATTTGACATTTACCCTATTATACAAACACTCAAACCATTTTCAGTGGCTTCCAATACCAGACAAATGGTTAGGCAGCATGAGATGAACTGTACCTTTAAAGGCTGCACAGAATTCTGGGTAAACAGTGGAGGATTCTGGGATGTCATGCATTTATTGATATTATTCACTGAGTTATTCATGTGTCTCTTGAGAATGTATGAGTGGGATATTTGTGGCTTGGAAAGATGAACTTTCCGGCCCACACAGACACTGACGTGAGTGAATAAAACATGATCTCTTCTGAAATAGCTTCTGCGGCTGTTATTCAACTGGAGTTATACAGCACATTTATTGCACCTGTTAGATGTCAGAGCAGTTCTGCTGTGTTTTTGTGTCAAACATTTAAACCTTTTTTTTTTAGAAAAAATAGGATTTAAACGTACAGTAACTGATTTCTGAGAAATGCTGTTACTAAACCGACATGAAAAAAATTTATTGAATATGTGTTAGGTGTCTGTCTTATGTTTGGGAAAAAAAAACATTGTGTTTGCAAATATTGTGCTTGCACATATATTATGGTGATGTGTGGACCGGACCGATCCACACAACACTGTAACACTCTCGTAGCCAATCAGCATCAGGGGGCGTTTTCTCCTGGTTTAGTCTACTGTGATTTAGAGTGTTATTTTGAGGGCAAAGCAATGAAAGGAGAGGTGTGTTTGTTTGCATGTCAATATCAAGTGTTCCTTAGATAACACTGGCTGCACTTTTTACTGACCTGCATTCAGCACCTTAGACAGCTCCAGGACCCCATCGCACCCCCTTCCCCAAACACAACACCACAAAACTAATACATTAAGTGAACACCTGATAGGAGTTTAGTGTTTGTTAATCACATCTGCTGCCCAGGGTGACTGATGGCCAATATAATGTTGATATAATTGCAGTAATACAATTTCGTGATAACAAATGAGATGAGGTTGGTCTCCAAGACCCCTAAACAGACTCAGATGTAAAACCAAAAGGCCTGTGAAGAAAATTATATTTATATAATAGGAATATAATGTTGATTCAGAGTTCATTCTCATATTCACAAAACATGCTCATTTTGTTTTCACCTTTCCCCTACTTACGGATTTGTGCTGAATTCTGGGCCGAAATTGTTGCACACCTCTGTTTGCTATTTGCCTCCTAATCTGTCTCGCACTGTTTCGTGCTTTCTTTGTTAAGCTGAACGAGGTCGAAGGGGTCAAAATTGTGAAATTATTATCTGATGAAAATCCCCCCCCAGAACTACAATGTTCCCTGAATGCATTTCTGTCATTTATAGAATTGACTGTGTTTCTGGCCTCAGGTTCTTCTAAAAACCTCACGGAGAAGATAAAGACTGACAGGAAGTGACATCACTGGTGTTCCGTGTTCACTCGTTTTTTTCCTCTCTTCCTTCCAGACTTGTGTGTCAGTATGAGGTTGAAACAGGAAGTGAGTCCTGTAGTGGTGGTCATTTTTCGAGTGGTGGTCTGGCTGTATTCCGTCGTCTCGTACCTGCCATACCTGTTGCTGAGATCGTCCGACTCCGAATCGTTGTCCGAGTGCTCGCGCAGAGTGAAAGCCCGTCCTGCGATCGGCCAGTCAGCGGGACCCTACCGGGACATCGCAGCTCTGAAGGGCCTCGCCTCGTGTCTGCAACCCGGGGTGAACACACTCGACCGAGTGTTTGAAGGGTCCGTGTGCCGCTTTCCGGATTATGACTGTCTAGGGACCCGAGAGCTTCTCAGTGAGGAAGATGAGAAACAGGAAGATGGAAAAGTCTTTAGGAAGGTTTGTGAAGATTTATTTAACCTTTTTTTGGGAACAAATTTGTACCTGATAAATCTGAGTAAAACCAAATTCACAAATAGTGTTTTTATTTGTGAAAACAAGTTAAAAATTCTGTTAGATTTACTGTATAGTGTGAGGTGTAATATTGTAGTGATATTATTGTGTTATATTACTATAGTTTAGTATATTGTAGTAATATTGTAGTGTTAGGTAATATTGTTAATATAATATTCATCTCTGCTCTAGAATTTAATGTCTCCACACACATTGTTGTGGAGCTGGACTGTGTATATCAAACGAT
This sequence comes from Yasuhikotakia modesta, assembly GCA_036877545.1. NCBI lineage: Eukaryota > Metazoa > Chordata > Actinopteri > Cypriniformes > Botiidae > Yasuhikotakia > Yasuhikotakia modesta. Next base: position 57,541 of record JBAJNP010000874.1, on the reverse strand, counting down.
TGAAGGATGTTTGTTTGTTTCCTTGTGTTTGTTTGCTTTTCTGCTTGTCCATTCAGAATTCTCAATTTTTACGTTTTTAGTGGATTTTAACAATAAATGCAACCCTGAGAGTTTCAAATTAATTCAGTTGTAATTTCTATCATTAACTAGTAGGAGGCGCTCATGGTCTGTATTTTAGGAAAGTGTCTTTCACAGACTGTTGAGAAGTTGGTAGTTTCATTTTCAGTTTTTCATTCATCATTTACTCTCTCACATGATGTTTTAAAGCTGTGTTTGATCCACTGAAATAAAACGTACAACATCAGTCGGTGAAGACAAAAATTCTCACTGTCATTTTGAGGGGCTGGAAACGTTCAGCTAACGTTCTGTTTAACTGTAAAGAGGGACTCGTTCTGTGACGGTAAACAGACTTTGATTCTTGGTGTCTGCAGGTGATTTTGGGGGAATATCGCTGGATGTCGTATGATCAGGTGTATAAGGAGGTGAGAGCGTTTGGTAGCGGTCTGGTCGCTCTTGGACAGAAACCTTTAGCAAACATCGCTATCTTCTGCGAGACCAGAGCCGAGTGGATCATAGCAGCACAGGCCTGTTTCATGTACAACTTCCCACGTGAGTTTTTTTTTGGTTCTGATTGGACCCTTTTATTGTTTAGGTAATACAGACACGTCACAGTCATAAACACACACACACACACAGGATTATGAAGATTATAAACAATCTGCAGTTCATTACTTCTGTTTACTGAGTCCGGCATCACTGTTAGTATTGTTCACACTCAGGATTAGTGATGTTAACAAACCCTTAATCCTGAGAATTAAACTACTGCGCTTTACTTGTGTTGCCTGTTTATGCAACTTACTTGAGCGAACATAAAAGAAAATGTACTGCTAAAGATCAGAACATTACAGAGGCTTTGGTTTGTGTGACCGCCACAAAGCTGCATAGCAACTCCATAGCAACACACAGCAGTATTTGCACACATGGTAACGCTGACATGCTCAAAATGTCAAAATGAAAATTATTGTAGATTCTTCTCACACTCATTCAGATCCACAGCCAAATGTTTCTACTGTGTGTGTGTGTGCGGTCAGATTGTCCTCATTGCACTGATGTTATGTAAACGTGCCTTCTCCTCCCCCCTCCTCCATTTTTCCTCCAAGTGTGTGACGGCGACATGAATTTTCTCAGCTCACACACAGATTCTTTCACTATATTAATAACTTCCATTACACTTCCATTTTCTTTTTTGGGCTAATATTTTCCAATGTAGCCTCTGAACCTTCACACAAACGTAATTATTAATAATAATTAATAATAATAGTTTTTCGACATCTTCCCTATATTTGTGAGTACAAAAATTCAAAATCTCTCTTTCTCTCTCTCTCACACACACACACACACACACTCTTTGTGTCTTTAGCTGACTTCTGCACCCTGGTGTTTCTGTCAACATTAGATGCTCACGTACTCTGTCATCCGGTTTAAGTGTGTGTGTGTATATGTGTGTTTGAGAGAGAGAGAGAGAGAGTGTGGCTTTGTGCTTGTTCTATAAATCATTCAAAGTTGTTGCTGTGTTGCAAACATGTCATGTGTTTATGTACATGTGTGTCAGACGTTTGTATGTGTGTGATCATGTATGCATTCTGAAATTGATTAACGTGTGCTTGTGTGTTTTTGTTGGTTTCTATGGTAAAGTTCTGTGTTTGTGTCTCACGGCTGAAGTGTCGCGCCCTCAGGCTCTGACGCAGACTGATGATGTCACAGAACACAGCTCGGTGACCCCAAGTTATCTGTGTGTGTGTGTAGGGGAGATTGTGATATGCATGTCTGAAAATGTGTGTATGTCTGTTTGAATGTTTGTGTGTGTTGTCTTCATCCTGAACTTTCACAGTCGTATGTGTTCCTTCTGTTTACAGCTGATGCACTTAAACAACCACAACACAAACTTAAGGAGCATCAATTGTTCTTTCGTTTGGGTTTTACTGTGTGTCCAATTTTAAAGCTGGATCAAGCTAGCTGGACAATTGTGATGTTTTTTTGTGATGTTTTTGTTTTAAAGTGTGTGTGTGTGTGTTTTACAGTGGTAACTCTTTACTCTACTCTGGGTGGTCCTGCGATTGCTCATGGACTCAACGAAGCTGAAGTTTCTCACATCATCACCAGCAAAGAACTTCTAACAACAAAGCTTAAGGTCTATTGTCTTTCCTTTACACTTAAATATGGTCAAATTCACATTTTATTGTTCTTAAAATGTGGCATATTTGAGGGTTCTTTACTGTAAACTTTACAATAACAGCCTGTATTCTGAAATTGAAATGTTGTTGTGTTGTATGCTAAGAATTTACACAGATTTATGGGGCAACCGAGAGGTTAAAGAACCGAATCAAAAGGTTACAGGTTCAGACCACAAAAGAGTGATAAAAAGCTGTTATCTGTAGGCTGTGTGGGTTACTGTAGCTGTTCCACTGACAGAACAACATCTGTTTGTATTTTGACACTCAGGATATTTTATTGGAGGTTCCACGGTTGCGTCACATAATCGTTGTTGATGAGAAGCTCGGCAGCGGGTCTGATTACCCACGAGGCATCAGTGTTCACAGCATGGCCGCCGTGCAGAGACTGGGGGCGGAGCCTGAGAATGGTACTGTGTGTGTGTGTGTGTGTGTGAGGTCGTCCTAGGTCATGTGAACGAGAAATCCTCCATCTGTGTTAGATTAAGGCCGAGGGTTTGAGGGTGTTCCTGACTTTCTCCTTTGCACGTTTTTTTCTTCCTTTTAATTCTCTGTGAAGTGAAGGATGACCCTCAACAGCTGTTTGTAGTAGTGTGTGTATGTGACACACTGGACTGTGTGTGTGTGTGGGGTTGTGTTTTCTCACACACTGGCTTTCTGACTTCACATGACATCCAGATAATCTTCTTCCTTCAGTGCCGCATGACATTCATTCTGTTCTGTGTCACAGTGCCAACACTAAAACACACAAACACACACACACATACTGAACATACACGCGCATCTACACGCTCTAATTCCCCATTCAACAAATCTTAAATCACTCAAACCTGCACTTAAACTGAAGCTAAAACATTCTGTTCTGCTAAGCCTCACTGTCTGTACTCCATGTTTTGACGCCTCTTGATGTTTTAATTGCATTTTTCTGTCTCTTTGTTTCTTATTACATACTAGTTACTTTATAAATAAACTGTAGTGGGTTACTACAATCAGGTGATTTGTTGCTAAGGGTTAGTAACCAATTGTGATTATAAAGATGTGATTATTAAAATGAAAGTAATTCAGTAGTTATGGGTAGTAATTTCCCATCACTGCTGGTGTTTCTGCAGGGTCGAGGCAGAGGCAACCTCCGTGTGCATCCGATATCGCTGTGATAATGTACACCAGCGGATCCACCGGAATCCCAAAAGGAGTCATGATCTCCCACAGTAACATTATCGCAGGAATCACTGGAATGGCCGAAAGAATTCCCAACCTTGGGTATGAACAGACACACACACACAAACATCCTGTGATCTGCCTTTGCCTCAGACCCTGTGTGTGTGCGCTGACGATTGTAAGTCTGAGGGCATTTATGCATGTCATGCACAGCATACTGTATGCATGTGTTGTTTATTGTATCGTTGTCCACGCAAGATCTGTCCATGTGTGTTATTTGGGGTGTTATGTAGCAATATAAATATTTTCTCACTGGTTTAATCGTTAAATGAACGGTTCAGGTTATTGTGTGACTATTGTTTGTTTTGCAGTAAGGGAGATACATACATTGGTTATCTTCCTCTGGCTCATGTGTTAGAGCTGAGTGCTGAGCTGGTGTGTTTAGCTCACGGCTGCAGAATCGGCTACTCATCTCCACAAACACTCGCAGACCAGGTGACACACACGCTTCATATCAACTCACATGACACAATTACATCAGTGCAATTTGGGTGATATCACAGTTAAGTGCTTTGTTCTGTGATGTCACATTAAGCTCCCAATATATCAACATCCTGTTCTGTAATCACTCAGTAATTTCACTCAGATGAAAGCGCTGCTCTGTGGGGTCACAAATTAACAGTTTGTGACACAAAAATTTGCTAAAATCTTTACAAAGTGTTTTTTTAATAATGCATGCAGGGCTGAAAGATTTCCTGTTTGTTAAAACTGGGTGGCGTTTCACGAACTCTGAATTTGTGCAGGGTTTCGCAGAAACTTTTAATTAAGTTTATATTTCTCTCTTTGTTTTTACTTTAAAGTCAACGAAGATAAAGAAGGGAAGCAAAGGAGACTGTACTGTTCTCCAGCCCAGTCTCATGGCAGCGGTACCAGTAAGAGCAAATCTCTTCCCCTTAATGTTTCTCTCTGGGCTTTAGGGGTTGAATGTCAGCGAATGAGTTTGTCTTGAACTGTTCACAGCTGTAAACAGAACGTGAGAAAGCCCAGTGTGTCTCTATCCCTCCGACACACACACACACACACACACACACACACAACAGCGATTCAAACGCTGCGGATACACAATTAATAATGTTTCATTTCACAATTGTCTTCGCCCGAGGACACTGCAAATGTCCACACACACACACACACTCCTGGTGTAGTTATGAGAGAGTCCCAAAGGAAAGAAAACAAAACAGCCAACCAAACTTCCATAAACACAGCCAACGTCGGAATAATCTTCAGGGAACGTTGAGTTACTCCATCCTCCCACTTACAAAGAGAAACAATATCTGTAGTAACGTGAAGAGAAACCACATCCTTTTCCTTTACCATAGTAACATCACAGTACTTTAATCTACAGTTTATCATGATGAGGGCCTGTTAATAACTTAATAATAGATATTCACCACAGATCGTTACAGGGTCCTGGAAGGTCACTAAATGTCTAAAAATCATTTTGAAGTCCTAAAAGGTTAAAAAATCACCTTACCTCACCCAATTCACAATGGTAAGTTTATAACGATAATCTCCATAAAGTAGTTTCACATTTAGAATTTAAAATGTCTTCCACGTTCAGCAAAGAACTCCTTGAGTTTTGTGTTTCTAACAGAGATAGATAAACAAAAGTTACAGATTGTACATTTCATATATTTAGGTCATAAGCTGAAAAGTGTTTGTGTGTGTGTGAGAGATAGCAATTGTGGTGCAGTGACCTTATTGGTTTGTGAAGGTCCATCTTTGGTGGACATGCAGACATGTTCTCTGTGTCTCTGCAGGAGATCATGGACCGGATCTATAAGAATGTGATGCAGAAGGTGGAGCAGATGAGCGTTCCTCAGAGAACTCTGTTTCTGCTGGCCTACAACTATAAGATGGAGCAGCTGGCTATGGGCTACAGCACCCCCCTGTGTGACAGGTACATGTTACACACCATCACACACAAACAACATTGTAGCATGTTTATTAAATCCCTTGTGCTGCTCAAGGCTGGTCTTCCGGAAGGTTCGAGCGTTGCTAGGCGGGCGGTTACGGGTGTTGTTGTCAGGTGGAGCCCCGTTGTCGGCGGCGACCCAGCGGTTTATGAACATCTGTTTCTGCTGTCCTGTGGGTCAGGGGTACGGCCTCACAGAGACCTGCGGCGCTGGAACCATCAGCCAGCGTGAGATTTACACCCAAAATCACATTGAATAATCACCTAATCACCAATTATCATCACCGTTTAGCTACTTGAAAGATTTGTTTGTTGAGGTCAGTTGCATTTATTCATTTGGCAGACTGTTGTGTATGGAATAGACAATAGATGTTGAGGCCTTTGCAAAAATTTGGGGTCATGTATGTTTTGCTATCCATAGATACTACATTGATATTGAATGTTTCAGTGCTTGTTCAAACATACAAAAACATACATGTAAATATACATTTAATATAAAGGTTAGACAACAAAATGGAGACCTCGATTCATACATTATTATTGACATAACGCTTGTTACAGAATTTATTTTGTGTGAACGGTCCATTCAGTATGAAAACAGACTCGGTAGATCTGGGATGGTGAAACATCACCACGACAGTCGTTAAAATAAAATTAGGTCACCAACGGCTTCTGCCAAACATCAAGTTTGAATGTCCCATTTCTCAGCAGTCACAGGAGAAATGTTCAAACTGTGAACAGAGGTTCATGTTCTCTGAGGGTTCTGTGGTAGAACAAGCAGCTGGTGTTTTTTTTTTAAAGAAACACTCATTTATCTTTTTGTTTCTGCTATGGAAAAATTATATAACTGTCGTTTGAGACATAACACAGATTGTGTGTGTGTGTGTGTGTGTAGTTTGGGATTACAGTACAGGAAGAGTCGGTGCACCTCTGGTTTGTTGTGAAATTCAGCTGAAGGATTGGAGTGAGGGTGAGTGTACACACACACACACACATGCAGCTGCCCTTATAAAAACACTGTCACTCAGGTTTACCTCATCATGATACATCTGCTGTTTTACTGCCAGGATAGAAAGATGAGCAATTAAACATTAAACGTTGAGACAAAGCAGAGTGAGAGAATGAGGAAAAAAAAGGGAAAAAACTAGGAATATTTATGGCTTTTGCAGCCTTGTAAGGAAATTTGAGCAGATCTGCGCAGAACTTTATTTAAACTTCATTTATTATTATATTTGTAACTAGACAATTGAACATGACTTTTCATCTCAGTAAATGGTTTGTATTCACTGTTACGAAACAAACATTAGATAACGGCATTGTTATGACATCAATAAGCCACAAGCGGTTGTTACAGTAATTTTCCACAACGTAAAAAAAGCAGATGTCCAGTAAATAATTAATACTAACAATAAACAATTCTTCTGTGAAGTAATATAGTGCATTCATTTTACTGAAGGCTGTTGCCGGGCATCTTTCCTGTAGAATTAATTAGATTTGTAGTCAAGGGTGTGTAAATCCTCTGTTTAATGAGTTTATGACAGGACTCTTCTAATGAACTCATCTGTCCGTCTCTAGGTGGGTATCGGACCACAGATAAACCCTGTCCGCGAGGGGAGATTCTGATTGGTGGGCCTAACGTAACCATGGGTTACTACAAGAACAAAGAGAAGAACTGTGAGGATTTCTTTGTGGATAAGAGAGGCCAGCGCTGGTTCTGCACCGGAGACGTTGGAGAGTTCCACGGAGACGGATGTCTAAAGATTATTGGTGAGAGATAGATCACATGGAGCTTCTTTGTTTTAAAGTCCTGCACTTCCTGCGAAAGACACGTCTTACTGTAAACGCGTTCCCAGCAGCGATAAGAGCCCGGAGAAAATGGATAAAGAGGATAAGTCCGCTGCAGGGAGTAGAGGGGAACTTCCTGTGTCACAAAGTCACATGTACAGCAGATGAAATCTGTTGTTACTCATATTGACATTGTGTGTGTGTGTGTGTGTGTGTGCACGTGTGTGTTTCAGACCGCAAGAAGGACCTGGTAAAGCTACAGGCAGGTGAATACGTTTCTCTGGGAAAGGTGGAAGCCGCCCTAAAAAACTGCCCTCTGGTCGACAACATCTGTGCTTATGCTAACAGGTGCTACAGACCTCTTTGACCAGCCTTTGTGTCTTAACAACATAAACTGTTACCATGACAACCGCATAATATCATAGCATAATATTATAACACATAACAAATTCATTTCAGTGAAACTTTTTGATAAATATTAGCAGATAAATATCTAAAAATGTAAATTATATTTACTTTATTCTCCCAAAGTAGCTTTACCAACATTGAACACTTAAAAGCTTTTAACAAACATTTCCCTTTTTTTTCTCAGCGACGAGTCTTACGTGATTGGCTTCGTAGTACCCAATCAGAAGCAACTCCTGGCGCTTGCAGAGAAGAGGCGTGTCCGTGGTTCATGGGAGGAGCTATGCAACAAAGCTGTCATTGAGGAGGAGGTGCTTAAAGTGATCACAGACACGGCACTGACAGGTAACACGAGATCTGACCAATCAGAGCACTGATAGCTAGTTATCGAATGATAACTAATAAAACTTGGAACTTGTATTACTTGTACACTTGTCTTTTGTTTAGCGTTTCTTATGTTGTATTTTCTGTTTCTGTGTTTTAACAGCCCAGTTAGAAAGGTTTGAGATTCCACGTAAGATCTGCTTGAGCGCAAACCCCTGGACCCCAGAGACCGGCTTGGTAACCGATGCTTTTAAACTCAAACGCAAGGAACTCAAAACTCACTACCAGAACGACATTGAGAGAATGTACGGTGCCAAATAGAAATCTGTGCTGATCACAACCAGACAAAACCGGACCACCAGTCAGGACCGCAAGGAAAAAATGACTCATTGTAGCAACCGCCAATCAGGAAGGGGAATTGTAATGACCAGAAAAAACATGAGAACGCAATCATATTTGGCAGTATTGATGTTTCAACGCTACACAGATAGCAGTACTTACCGAATTAACCCTTGGGTGCCGTTTAGATAACTTCCAAACACTCCCTCAAAAGATGCTAGCAAAACATAAAGCATGTAATACTACAATGGTAAAACATCCGCTCTGTTCTGATTGGTTAACACCGTTCTAGACTCTAACAAAAAAGTAATGCATCATGGGATACGTTCATGCTGTCATCACAAATATTAGTGACAAATTCAAATTCTGGTATTTTAAAATATATACAGTGCATTTTGTAAATAGAAAATCTTCAAAATTGAGAAGGCATAAATTTGTTTAGGTAATTTGTATTATGGAAATTTAAGTTTGCTCATTGGCTGGAGGAGAGCATGAAACCCGGCCACAATATTCCGAGTTGGGCTCGGATTAGGATGTTTGCCTGACTGTAAATCCTGCTGGACAGGATAACGGATCAAGTTTACATCCATATTAAACATTTTAAATTAGTTTCACTGCATCAAAAATAAACGTTTCACCAAAGCTCAGTCTTGTATCAGAGCAATAATTTGTTTCATTTGATAATTAATCAAATCTGGGAGAGCCAATCGGGTTTGATGCACTTGTGGAATTTGTACCACATAGAGACTGAGATGTTCGTAGAAATAGTTAAATTATACGCATGATTGATTTAAAAGATTGACACATAGGTTTAACCCATGATGGTAAAGACTCACAGGGATGATAATATTGTTTTGTCTGTAATGTAATATCAGACAGGGAACTGCCCTAATGTTTGCGTCACTAATGTTACTTGACCCTGATTTACAGGCGCGGTCAGACATTGGCTTATTTTCTCTGGCTGTCGTTTTTCACAGCAGTGCCGCACCTTCCCATCATGCAACATTTCCAGTCAGATGAATGAGGCACAGAGTCTATGGTAACAAACACCCTGAATGTTGTGCATCAGTCAGGTGTACTGAAGAGCTTAACGTTGGTTATTTAAATACATGAAACATACTTCAGGAATCTCATCTGTGTAAATGCATATGTTGCATCAAGATGTGCGTCCGATACACTGTAAAACCTGCGGAAACTTATTGCCACTAAATTGCATCAAGTTAAATAAACGTCTGTTACCAAGCAACTCGCTCTCCTTGCTTTTTCACAGATACTCTGCTGAGATCCAGAATGCATTGCAGTCTGCATGACTGTTGTTAGCATTAAAAAATCTGTTTTGTAATATTCAGAGTTAAAAAAAATATCATTTGATTGATTCATTGCATGCAAAATGGTGACGTCTGTGTGTCTAGTAAAGCACTAGTAAGTTCACTTGGAAGGCATGAACATTAAGGGGGACAACAATACAACAATGTAGAAGTTTTGTTTGCTACTCATACAAAGTTTTTTCTGAGTAACTGAGGCACTTTGCAAATACAAATTTAGTAGTAAGTAGTAAGGTATGTTTTACCTAAGTTAGATTCGGTTTATAAACAAACAAATATGTGGTACTTTTTTACATTTTCAGTGTGCTTTATGTAACTTCTTTTCTCAAAGCAAAAAGGGGCTTTTGGTTTAAAATAACACGAAGAAAAATGAGAACCTTGGCTGAACTTTTCTTTCACACCCCATTAAGTCAAACTTCTTTCTGCAATAAATTAAGGCCACAGTTTATATAGAAACAGTTTATGCAAACCAACAGCTGTTGGAAAAGACGCTCTCCGCACGCATGTCTGCGGAACTCTGATGTGATGGATTTGCGCATTTGGCAGCTTTGCGCACTTGGACTCCATTAAACGTCATAGGAATGAAGTCCTGAGCTGAAACATCTCTGGACGTGAGGATGTCGACTCCCTCAACCTCTGTCACAGATCCCCTGGCGCGTGTCCACGCACTGCTCGCCTCATGGGACCCGTTATTTAAACGAGACACAGCTGACGTCCCCGTTACAATCCGGAACGCGACGCAAGAACGATCCAACGCGCTCCAGGGTAAAACATTTCGGTGAGTAAATATGTGCAGGATTGTAATTTGGTTATACTTAGTAAAACCCTTAAATGAAGTCAAAAACATTAACTATTTAAGTTAATGTAAACTTACCTGTTTTGGTTCAATAAAAAGAAGAAATATTCTTATTTTTGCACAATGAAATAAAGTACAATAACTGGTTAGTTTGGCCTGTTCCAATGGTATTTTTAGTGAGTGTTTGCAGATTTTTTCCATAACTAACATGTGCTTCTTTTGCACCATTTAACAGGTAATTCTGTCGCAATGGAGTTGGCGCGCAACGCCACGGCACCGGACGCGCTCGCGTCGCAGAAGACGACTAGACTTTCCACGCTCGGCGGCCGGGACAGTAACGCGTACCTGTACATCGTCATCGTCGTGTCCTTCTACGGAGTCTTCCTCGTCGGGATAATGCTCGGGTACCTGCGCACCAAACGACGCGAGAAGAGGCGCTCCAACGCCTTCACGCGGTTGCTGCACGAGGAGGAGCAACGCGAGTGGGGGGCGAGCCAGAAGAAGCACAGCTTCAGCCTCCCCTCGTTCCCCGGGCTGCGCTCCGCGCCGGTGCCGTTCATGCTGGGCACCGGGAGGCACATGGGATGCGCGCTGGAGACCGGACGGGTGCTCGCGCCTCTGGCCTGCGCGCTGTGCTCGGTGGAGCAGAGCAGTGTGAGCTCCCTCAGCTCCACCGCAGATGTGAGGTTCACCATAGAGGAAGAACCGATTTCCGGAGAGGGACCCGAGGAACCAGAGACAAACTCGGGCCCGGATCGTAATCGCCACGGGTCTGGGGAAAACGTCAGCGAAACTTGCTGATGTTCCGTCGCGGTACCAAATGACTTGCGTTATTGTAACAATAAAACTACAGTGTTGGTCCGAAGTGGGTATTTGCACAATATTTTAAAGAAGGAATATTGAACGAAATGAATAAAAATACTTTGAGTTTGAGGTATTTGGTAAAAGAGGCAAACTGCTGCGTATCGTGAAATGGGTTTGTGCCAATATGCAAAAGTACATAGTAAAAAACTCACAGAAAATAAAGTATAAATTGTGCATTTAATATGTTTAGACATTAATGCTAAAGTCTTCATATTAGTTTACACTTCAAGCATCTATACAACCTGCATGCAAAATCTGTGTTTGAATACAGGTTCAAAATATTACTTTGGTCTTTATACTGTATAGCAAGTGTGTGTTGGCCATCATTCAGCAGTAAAGCGCATTGCTCTGTTTGGAGTCACGTCGATGCATTTACAAAACCATAAATGCAGTAACTCGTTTTTTTGATAAGGTTATATAAGGAGCCGTGCCAAGCTCTCCAAAGTGCCTCGGAGACAAATACGAACTATTAAGCGCGATGGGATCACTGAACATCGTGACAAACCTGGAATCACTTGAAAACAAACTGTATCAGTATCAGTATAACTGTATTTCTGTATGTACATGTATGTGAAAATGATTTTAAATGTTTGCATTGTCATTAAATGATGTGTATATATTGTCCTCCCGTATACATTCGTCTATTTAAGTTGTGCGTCACTTTGCAAAACCCCAATAAAATATTTCTGAGGAAAGTGACTTTATTGTTTGCACTGACAGATCAGCGCCACAAGGGGGAGGAAAAGACCGCAGGAGACCCTCAGGGGAGCCTTAAAGATGCTGAACGATGTTCTCCTTGCAGATGGGAAAAAATTGCGCTAGTCCCTTTGGCGTCATTGCAAAGATAACATCTGCCAGATATCCACTCCCAAAACATTGTTCGTTTTTTAATCCCCTTGGGAGTGGGTTAGATGTTAATTCTGAGACAATGGGGGTTGGCTACCATTAGATGTTTTGCTTTTACATAGACATGCACGAATATAATCAAAGGGTTTCGTCGTCATCATTACAGTCTTTGTCCCGATGAAATGACATCACACGTACAAAAGTCACCGACCCGTCTTCCTCTCCCGGGATCACAGTGGAAAGTTCTTGCTTGTTCTGTCTGAATGGATTTCTTCCAACGTAAACTTGCAGCTCGTGGTGTGATCTGAACACAGGAAAGGTTTAAAAGGGAATATTTAGATTGTGGCTCTTTTCCACCAGCTTATAAGTTAAAAACCAACTGTTGCTATGGTGAACCAACCAACACACACAGATTGATGCAGACACACTGTATTTTATCTTTATAACTGAAGCGTTACCATCAAAATGTAAATGTTAACTAGACAAAAAATATTATCAACTCATTTTTCTTTTGCTAAATATTAAACATTCAGTCTGGGTTGCCATGTTGGGAAAAACTCAGAAGAGTCTGATGCAATTATAGTGATGTAGTTATATACAAAAATGCCAGAAGCACCAATGATATTAAACATATTGATAAGATTGACCCAAAACATCCTTTGCCCCACACACACACACACACACACACACACACACACACACACACACACACACACTTTTTAGTCCTAATGAGAGTTTCTATGGCAACAGATACTATGGGGAGTACTTAATTTACATGTGGCGGTCAGATATCCGTATGCCGTAGGGGCAACTGTGCAAGCTCGGGGCTTTTAGGTAAACATCTGCGTGAGGGGGGGATAAGTGTTGGACAAGTGGTCCTAAAGAAGCATTTAGAGGCAAAGCAACCACTTAAAGGTCAAGAATAAGGTATTATTCATGCCAACAGCCCTAACAATGCAGGAGATGAAGGTTACATTAGCGACTACAGAAGATGAGCAACAGTCTGTCTTATAAACGAGATAAGATTGCTGATTTCAGAAGGACTGTATGAGACCAGCTGCTTCATTTTCATGAGAACGCTGCTGTCATACAGTGTGTGATTGGACACATGATGTGCATAACCACACGAGAGCCATTTAACAAAGCAAAAACATGTTCATCGAATGATCCTTATAAATCAGTGACTCTAAGCCTGAAAACTTGTTTGTGTGGCAGATGAATGTGCGTGTGTTTGTTACTTTACCAGTAAATCTAATGAGCATAGAATTAGATGCTTGTTAAGACTGTGTGTGTGTGTGTGTGTGTGTGTGTGTGTGTGTGTGTGTAGGATCTTTGATCTTGCTTTCAACTTTATGTAGGCCTGGTGCCATAAAAATCCAAAAATTAAAAAATATTTCATCCCGGAGAGATGATGACAAGTCTGTCTCTTCTTTCATCTCTGCAGGGAATCACAGCTACCTGCTAAGATTTGAACATCACCCCTTTGATTTAAAATGAGAATTTTTAAAATCAGATTTCAAGTAGCTGATTAGCAAGTGGCATCTGACTAAAACATTTCATCAATGTTACCTTTCAACACGCCGCATTGCTAAGTTTAAAAAAAAGTTGGAAAAATGAAAACTGTCATAATTTTCTCACTGTCATATAAAATAATCAAGAGTCAAAAATCATGATGGAGGAAATTTTCTCCACTAGCTGTCAAACCAGAAAATCACCACAAGAGTTGAGGCCTAAACACAACATGTCATTTGTCCTATGTGCATGTCTTCATTGTACAGAAAAGAACAGGGTCAACAAAGAATGAAAATTACACAGATCTGGAAAGACATGAAGATGAGAAAATGAATTTTTGGGATGAACTGTTTCTTTAGGAAAACCTACTGAAGCACATATAAGTTCCTCACTGAATCTTTGACACTGAGCTTCAGGAACTGTGTTAGGAACCTTCTGACGGACCTGCAGTGATATGAGAGGTTCTTGAACCAAGTACCATCTTGTCTAATTCATTCTATCTTTGGGTTTGCTGAGAGCTGACTGCGAGATTAAATGTGTGTGTCGAGTTTAAATTCAGTTTTAGGCAAAATTTAAATGACTGAGCTTAGATTGTGTGAGTGTGTGTGTGGGGGGGGTTCTTGTTATTCTACCTCAAATGTCCCCACTAGGAACCCTACAAAGAAACACGAAAACCTAACATGTGCCTGTGTGTGTGCCTGTGTGTGTGTGTGTGTGTGTGTGTGTGTGCACGTGTGTGTGTGTGTGTGTGTGCGCGCATAGATATTGCCAGAACAGACACGGTTGAGAAGACCGATTGGTGCAACGGCCGATGACTCACCAGTTTGGAGTATTTATAGCTCTCATGCGCACATACACACACAAAGTAGGAGCTTTTAATCAAAACATTTTTCCTCATGCATACACAATAACTTACACAGGCAGCTGAAAGATAGATATGTAGACAGGCCATTTAATAAATTAAATGAACTCAACTCATGTATACACAGTAAAATAAACAACCGTATTGCTATGGAAAGTTTTGGAAATGTAGCTAATGTCACCATTAATCATGCCTTCCTTGATTATATAAACTTGCTCACAAAAATACTCTAATTCACTGCTATGGTGCTGTGAGTGAGTAATTAAAGCTCATTACATGATCAGTAATTGGTCCCTCTCATTGATTGGAAGTTGCTGTTGAAATGGTGTTGCCAGGCGCAGAGCAGCTAGGTTGCCATGGGTACAGATGCTGACAGCTGTTGCCGAGGATTCAGCTGACTGACACCTGTGACAGTCCTGCTGATGTCACCACCCTCTCCACCCAGCCATGTCACCATGACAACAAGAACACGGCCGAGTGTAACTAGTAAAAATGTTCGTATGTGTGTGTGATATTGATTTTGAATCAAAACAAGGAAGCTTTAGATGGTTTGTCTGTGATATGTGGTGTCTCGTTTGTACAATCAATGCACACAAAGACACACTTCCTGAATTATTAGACACACTTCCTGAATTATTAAAGGTGTTTGTCTTACGTTGGATAGTGAGAGTGGGTGTAAGAGACACTGTGAGAGAGAGCGAGAGAGAGAGAGAGCGAGAGAGTTCTTTCCTGTGAATGAGGCCCTTGGGGCAATGATCACTGCTATACTGAATAACCCTACATTAACCACAAAGAAAGAGAGCGAGCGATTGAGGATGAGACAGAGAGAAAGAGAGAGAGATGTGTTTGGAGAAAGCATGTAAGTTATTAGTGGTGTTTTCTGAGATTATTCTAAGTAGAAGCTGTGGCATCTACCTAGCAAAGCGCTAGTAACTACACTAAAAACTCCAGCAATCTTATCGCAACACCCTAACAACCACCCACATCATCTCAACAGTGCATAGCAACAGGCCAACAACCGATTAGTAACTGGACAGCAATGGGTATCTAACCCGTATCAACCTATAAAACTGCATAACAACAGACAAGCAAACACTCAACACCCTAGCAACCACCCAAAACACTCTATCATGATGATGTATTTTGAATGAACAACCTCTCCTCACATTTTCTTTAGATGTAAATGTAAACATCTAATTAGGCCTGTAATAATAAGTCAGCTAATGTCCTCCGTTTTATTCTCTCTATTTTCTATATCTATTCATTCTCTTTTTGTCCTCCTTTAAAAACTAATTTGGATTCAGCTACACACACACATTTGACCTATGAGTCATTCCTGCCAGCACTGCCAAACACACTCCTCTATCTATCCATCCATCCATCCTCTCTCTCTTTCTCTCTATTTTTCTAATGCTCCCTCCCTCCCTCCCTCCCTCTCCATCACTTTTTCTAATGCTCTCTCTTTCACTCCCTCTAGCTCTCTTTTTCTAATTCTCTCTTTGTCTCCTTCTCTTTATATTTTTCTAATGCTCTCTCTCTCTCTCTCTCTCTCTCTTTCTCTCTCTCTCTTTGTTGTTTC
>JBAJNP010000874.1:17165-38640 GCA_036877545.1 Yasuhikotakia modesta | reverse complement strand
CACACACACACACACACACCCCTCTGCAAACACACACACCCCTCTGCAACACTCTAGTGAGTGACTCATCATTTGCCAGACTCTTTACAGAAAGTGTGAAATCAACATGACCACCCAGTTCTGCCTGCCCATCCCAGCATTAAGAGATGCTTGTGTGTGCGTGTGTGTGTGTGTGTGTGTGTGTGTGTGTGTGTGTGACACAGAAAGACAAGAAGCAAGAACAGAAGAGAGATTTTATGAAGGGACTGTTTAATGTCTCACTATAGACTATTTTGTATGGACCAAATAACATAAAGAGCCACTGCATGGTCCTAAACTCCACATTCGAGGTTTAAATATAAGGTATCATTACTACTTAATGATCGGCTATTATTATAATATCACAATGGTTGAAGTCGAGAGCTTTACTCCACGGATAAGTGAAGGTCGTAATGAACGGGTCTGTTTTTCTCCAGGGGCCATTTGGCACTGAAACATCTTATCAGAGCAGTTGTTAGGTAACAAAGACATTTACAACAAAGCTACATATGACGAATATTTACCCCTGTAAACACAGTTTCTATGCATCTGTATATACTTATGAACAAAGTATATTTGCTTAGTTTTCAGAAACGATTAAGGGATATTTCATATTCATTTGTTTTGGAGATTACCATGCTAGATATGTTTTATGACACGAATTAAGGTGACAGTACATTTCTGTAAAGGATTTTTCACCCCAATGTCTCAAATTTGATGTAAACACTGATGTAAATCCCTGGAGAAAACAAATAGGAGCAAAACAAATAACGAGGTTATGCATAAAATCTTCTTTTCCAGTTTGTCTACAGCAAACAAATAACCTTGAATTGCCTGCAGCGGGTGCACATGTGTGTGTGCGTGTGTTTTAAACGGGTTTGCGTATGTTGTCTCGGTGACGCACGAACAGGGTGGCGTGTCTTATAACGGGCGGAGCTGTCCGCGGTGCTGACGGGAGAGACCCACCGCGCTCGGGCTCACGGTGCAACACAGCGTCAAACACACCGAGAGCGATGCGCAGCGCACTCACGACTCTCCGCTAAAGCACAACGAAATCAAAGGTAAGGCGGCATTTGCTCGTAAGCGTTCATTTAGTGAACGAACGAAATATCACTTTCCTGTCTGTTTCTTTCCTTCTTCCGCGCGCTTGATCCGTTTGCCTTAAATCAACAACCTGCTGCGCGTTATTATCACCGAGAGACGTGCCGGGGCTCCGTGCACGACGCGTGTTTGCGTTCGCAAACGGTACAAAAATGAACGAGGGGGTTTGAACAAGCGTTTTACAAAAGTTAGTGCGTTTAAAAAAGTGATTCCTGCGCGAAACATGACGAACAAACAAGCGAGTCACGACGCAACGCAAGCCGTCTAAAGCCCGTGAAAACTACAATGTGCAGCAACCGAAACTAGCGCAAACGCAACATCTGCACGACTGTTCAGCAAGTGCGCGACTCTGATATATTTTTAAAACATTTATGTTGAAATTAATTCGACAACAATGTTAAGCCTGCGAGGCAAAACCCCGTGTATCGAGATTAAACCACAGAAACTACGTTTCTACCCAAACGAAGAGGGATTTGTCCTCTTTAGGTTTTGCGGCACTTTGCGATGCGGCGGCGGCGCAGTCGCCCGTAGCAACGCGGTGCGACTCATTTAGTAGCGGCAGCAATTTAGAAAGTAATGAGATTTTCAGCTGGTGCTCAACAGACGCATGAGACAGAGAGACAGAAAACTCAAGTGTGTGGTGGTCGATCTCCCCCCTCAAACAACACGACAAGTCGTGGTCTCTGTGATGGGTCAAAATGTCGTTTTAAATGTCATGCTATTCAATGACATTTACAATGTCACGTAAATCTCATGTCATTGTAAACTCATAGTTTATGAAGTGACTACTGCTGGCACAAAAGTAGCACAAAAATACGCAAAAAATAAAGTATTAATATGATCCTTGTGTGATATATACTTAGAGTCAAAAACATTAGGACTTTTCAAGTTGCCAAAACATTTAAAACTTACATTAAATTACAGTTAAAAAAAACATTATAGCATTTTATGCATTTTTGATTTCTATTTTTTCTTGTTGGAAATTGACAAATTCAGTTATTTGTATCTATTATGTTAAATAAAATCTTTGTTATGGAAAAAATATATACATGTTTTGTTACAATTGGACAGCTTTCTGACCTGCCTCCTCTTTCCCTCCCTCTCTTTCCCTCTTTCATGTCTCAGGTAAATCATGTCAACACCATCTAGATGCTGTGTTGAGGGGATGTCTGTCCCACCCTCCCTGCATCTTCTCCCCCTCTTCCTTTCTCTCATTTTTGGAGTGCAAGGGGCCACATTAAGAGATCACCACTTAAGTGTGAATGACCCTGGAGCTTTTGTACCTGGGTCACAACTCCACCCTCCTCCAAGTGCTGAGATGCTCAGAGCTCTCCGGTACATTCAAAGCCTTAGCCAGCGAACTGCCAACGATCGCCAGCCAGTCACTGCAGACCGCGAACCAGATGACATGGAGAGCGTCCGGTCAATGCTACAGCTAGCAGCCCCCGTTCGAGGTTCCACAGGAACAACCAGAAGCCTGGAAGACAGAGAGAATGAAAATGACAATACTCAACAGTGGCTGCAAGCGGTGCTTACCACACTACAACAAACTGAAGAGCAAACAGCACCTCAAAAAATGTCCCCCAACAAAATTTCATCACCCTCTCACCCTCGCTATAACATCCAACCTCTACCAAATCAGCAGCTAGACATGGATCCCTCGAGTGCTGAGAATTATGCGAAAACCTCATGGTCCAATCCAGGCAGCCAGAGGCAACACAGGCAATACTCATTGATGTTTGATGATGAAGATGAACATCCTCTCAAACGGACCAATGAGAACGCAGAAGAACAGTACACACCTCAGAAACTAGCCACTCTTCAATCTGTATTTGAAGAACTGAGTGGAATCTCCACATCCAAGTCCAATAACAAGCGGGAAAGTGCAGCGGCTACCACAGACAATGAGGATGATGAAGATGATGACTTGTACAGGCAGCGAAAGATGGCCTTGGAAGACATCATGGGGACAGATGAGTGGGAACCTCTAGAGGAGAACATGGAGACAGAAGAAGAACAAAGAGATAGAAATAGATTTAATAACAACTTTGAGGAAGATGATGAAGATGAAGTCAAAAGATCTAACCAACCTGATTTGTTTCAGACTAAAAAAGAGGAGGACCCAGAAGATATAGCAAAGCTTGTGGACTACTACCTACTGAAAGTTCTGGAGAAGAAAGAGCAGGAACAACAAAGAAGGGATGAGGCAAACGACGGGGAACAAGAGGAGCAGGAAGCTTACAGAGAAGTTGAGAAAAAAGATGCAGATGAAGATGAGGATGATAGGGATGAAGAGGAGAGAGAAATCAATCCTATGCGCCCAACATTACCACAGTCTTTATCTCAGCTAATCAAAGTATCACAAAAACTCCAGATCCCACCTCAGGACGTGCTTGACCTTCTTCAGAATGAGAGGAACAATTTCAGAGTCCCGTCGCGCCCTCTGGCACAGACTCGAACCTCCCCACGCACCTACGCGAGCATCCACGACGCGCGTAAGACCTACGCTGCAGCACCTCACCAACGGCCGCTAGAAACATCAGAGAGAAACAACGTCGCCCAAGACATCATGAACATCCTGGAGCTGGTGAGCGCCGCGCAGCTCCATGACAAACTTCCACAAAAACCATTGCCACCCAAATCATTGCGCTATTACGAGAGGGAACGAGATCTCCCAGGATACGGGTTCCCAGCGTCTGGCAGGGACGACTACGATGACACTGCAGGTGAGGAAGACGAACTGGCCAGTTTCTTAGCGTCAGAGATGCTCGCGCAGGGACAGAGGCGTGCACGCCTGACGCCCTCGCTTGACGCGCAGCGGGCCGCGTACGGTAAGCTTGAGCGTGCCGTTCAGGACTACTTAGATAAAAACTCGGCAGAAAAAAGAGCAACGGAGCACAAGAGTGCAAACACGAGCTCAGATGAAGACAAGATGCTGAAACTTCTAGAGTACCTGGAACCAGAGAGCGACGACACTGGAGAAACAGACTCTGAGGACAAACCTGTGCCTGAAATGTAGACATGTACATAACCATTATATTAATTGTTTGAGGTTTGACGCATACGTTTGTCAGATAATAAAGTATTTTGAAATATATATTCCCTAATTGCGTTTAGTCAATGTAGCATTCGGATAATTCTCTTATTTCATGTTCTCTAGAGGAATAAAGTATTTTAGTAAACTAAACAAAATTGTTTCGTAGTTCCACAGTGGCTGTTTTTTCAGTAGCAATGAATACAATGTAAAAAGTGACAGACTTTACCTCGTAAATATATGAATTTTCTCCTATCCGACGCTCAAACACTAGTTGTGTTTCAGTCACTCAGTATCTTGTGCTTGTGATGAGGTCATGTGTGACGTGGCAGCGGTAAATAAAGCACTTGTTCACACCATGTTCCTCTGTGTAGTTTCTGAATGACATGCAATTCATAGATTCTCAAAGATGAAACTGGAAACTGCACTTTTATCATATTAACAATTTATTTAAAACATTACAGATTTGGTCTGGGTCAACACTTTATCTCTGTAAAATTTAAGCAGTTAAAACATTTTTTCATGTTAAAACATTTTTCATGTCAATGACAAAACCTCAATTTTTAAAACTAAATATTAATGTATAATGTGATCACCTCTAGCCATCAGAACCAGACTACCAGAACCAGACCTTGAATCACAGTGTAGTCAAATAATCAACAGGTATTTAATATCACTCTCCCTCTGATACACTTGCCCTTCTGGTTTTACATTGAACACACTATAATATAATGTATAATTTAATAAAAGTTATATTACAATCTCAAAAGTAGCACGTCTGAGAAGTGGACTGATTCAAACCTCCAACTCAAAGAAGGAATATTGTGTTCCTGAGTTGTGTCTCTGCAGACTGAAGGCTCCTTTATCAGAATGTGGGTTTGTTTAAATACTCCTCCATTGTCTGCCAACAAACACCAAACACAGCCAGTCCTGAGTCTCAAAATTAAAATTTACCAACGAATAAATAAGTGCACACACACTCACGCACGCACTCATACGCACTGTACCTCTTGAAGAGAATCTGCCTCCTTCAGTGATCTGGCCACAGAAACTTTAGATGTTTCCACCATCTCTCCACCAATGACAAACTCATCCAGAATAAAATAGGCCTTTTCAAAGTTAAAGATGATGTCTAATTCACACACCTACAACACACACACAACGATATACATAAAAATAAACAACATGTGCATCAGGATACAGAGAAGAAAGCTGCTTACCACCTGTATTTAAACTAATAACATTAACATGCTCTGGTGACATCACAAGCTGTTCCAGGGCTAAACCTTCACAAGGAAATGAGTAACAATTCTCTGAATTATACGCCAAACACAAACACACCCACCTTATAAGCTCTATTTATAAAACCACCTCTTCAACGCAAGCTTGCCAAGTCAAGTTCTCAGTTCCTCAAATCACTGGCTTGTTGAGGAGAAGTGTGCTATGGTATTAATTTCTAAATGATATCGGCAACAAACCAAAAAGTTCTTCTCAAAAACATCTCTGTCACCTAGGAACTCCCTAGCAACGACCCTCAAGAACAAAGGCACTCAAGAATAAAGGCAAGCACCAATCACATGCTAGAGTTTTGGGGTTTATAATGATTGCCTCTTACGTTGCCAAAGTACTGATCCAAAAGCTCAACGTATCTGTGCAGCAACTCCAGAGTCAGAAGTTCATTGTCCTCCTGCTCCAAAGCACAGCAGAAATACAGACTGGCATACCTGCAAGACAAAGGTCAGGGGTCACAGGTCAGGGGTCATGGGTGAGAGGTCACAGGTTGCCAGTCAGAACAAGAAGTACAGCACAGGTAAATAAAAACACTAATTACATGTGTAATAAAATGTTACATTTAGTTTCTTAAAGGAAATAGTCTGCTTTGTTTTTTAAACAAGCAGACAAAAATTCTAAACAAAGTTATGATTTTCTGAAGATTTGTGTTATGTTGCTGATCAATAACTCAAAGGTAACGGTTGTGTTAAATGGTGCTTTTGGAGAAAGCGACACACTAGGAATGAGACTGAGAAGATCTGACCTTCTGTAAACGATCTTCAGATCTCTCCATTGCAGGAAGTTGCAGGCTTTTGGAGGTCGTGAAAGCACTAGATGAGTGACGTCTCTGAAGACCTTCTTCTTCTCATGATCACTGAGAGGCGTGAACCATTTCTGAAGTCGAAGTTTCCCCTGACGGCTGAACAGCAACAGGAAACGCATCTACAGAAACACTTCCTTAAATTAGACTGTTTTTGTGTTACAGTTTTATTAGCTGGTTTGAAGAATTTTTTAGTTAAATTGATGGATGTTTTTTTGACAATTTACCACACACACACACACACTAACACACACACTAACACACACAGAAAACAGTAAGTTATTTTAGATTTAAGACCTCATGAGAAACTAAAAATGTCCTCACAAAGTCAAAATTCACCAGTAGGTTTTATGTTGACATTTAGTCCATATAACATACGAACACCAATAACAAACACTGTGAGTGTCCTATAGACCAAAAGTTATTTACAGAGAGAATTTGCAATATGTGCAAGACATCTTACTTAGACCCCAGTGGGAATCTGTGTGACATTTTAGGGCTGTTGCTACCAAACACACACTGGCATGACAGTAACCCATGCTTGTTTACCTACATGAGGGCATAGCCCCCATAAACAATCTATTGTATAAATATTGTGCATACTATATAAAAATGCATAAATAATAGCACCATGTATATAATATACATACAGCTAGTAAGTAACAGCTTTATATATAATGTACATCAATTGTAGCATAATGCTAGCAATGCCATCCATGTACTTATTAATGTACATCTTAAATGCACTTGGGTAAAAGCATCTGCAAAACGCATTACATGTAAACAATCGCCGCAGAATAACTATATGAAACACGCCGTTACGTCAGAGCATTACAAATGTTGCTAATGAATCGTATTAACCTTTGATGACGTCACACGCGACCCTTCATGAACGCCACAGGTGTGTCAAACACGCAAAAAGACTTAAACGATAAATGCATCGTCGTGTCTTTACTGAAATGCCAAATCTGAACACAGCATGTCATAAACAAACATCTTGAAGCCGCCTGTAATCTCACCATCCTTAAACTTCAGGATGATCCGGATGCGTCGCAGCAGTTTGATAAGTTTGGTCTCGACACCCCGGCAGGCGCGCGCTCGACGTGGGCGTGGTTGAGACGTGCGCGCGCCTGTGATTGGGAGACACCTGCCTGGTTTACCTGCTCAGGTGTAACGAAAACAATGTCAATGCAGCCAATTCCTTAATAATTAATAATTACTTATGTTTAACCTCACAAGGCCCAGGAAAACATCTTTACACATCTTTAAAAAGCATATAGGAAACACACAAATTATAACTTCATATAGTCTTGCAGTTAAAGTACGGGTGCTGCTTTCTTTCGTCACCCGTAGGGGGCGGTCAGTGTGACCCTTTGGGTGAGTGGCGTGGGGCTCCGTCCACTCATGTGACCCGGGCCGTGGTTAAAAGCACTGGTGAGCTTCCACGAGCTCAGCGGGCGACCTGTGGGACAGTTCGGGGTGTGAGGATGTCTCTGTACCGGAACTCAGCATGGTTTGTCAAAGGACTTACCGAATTCACCAAGTAAGAGTTACATTGCTTTAAAATACCCTAACACCGAATAACACTGTACATTACTATTGTGTACATTACATGTTAGGCATTGCTATCTAACATTAACAAACATTATAACATAGACTGATGCTAAACAGACCTATAGTTTACCCATATGCATTAAAAAGCTTATATAGTTTTAAAAAAATGCATTGTGGAAAATATAATGACGCTACGTTGCTGTATATAACAGCATATAATAATATATAGTTTCACCTGTTGCATAAAGGGCAATGCGATATAAAACAAATGTCACACGTCAATGACTCCGTTACATTTGTCATCACTGATGGGTAAAGAGGTTAAACTTGTAGAATGACGTATTTGTTTATGGTTGTGATCCTATATTTAATTGTGATTATATATGATTTAATGTCTGTATGTCTATGGCTGTGATAATCCAAGAATGACGTAAACATGTAGGGACACGATTTTAATATAAAAATACATTAAGCTGCTCGTATTTGTATAACGCGTCTCCATTGTAGATACCAAATATTATGCGTTCATGCAGCACAACACAAAACAACACATAACCTGTTATTTTTAACACCCTTAGAGCTCGGATACAACGCTGATGCATATCATTGATTTAGCAGGATATTCGGTGTTATTAAAATAATAATGCATTTGTTGTTGTTTTTTATTATCGTATAATGTCGTGTATCTGGACAGTTATATTTGCATCTGTGTTCCCCCAATTCAATGTCACCCGGGTCGACCCCCTCACGCCCGATAATGGCCCACACATCCCTACCAACAGTGCGATCATTTACCGAGAAAGGCTCGGCTCCTCACCCTCCGCCCCGGTGCCTGCTGGCCTGGCACGCACGGACAATGCCGGTCTTTGAGATCGGTGAAAAGCACAAGGGCCGCTGACACCGGGAGCGCCGGTACCAGATTGCGCGCTGCAGGCGTGCGCTCATTAGATAAGCGATGACGCAAGGCGATACTGTAGAGCAATATAGACGTGACACGTCGCCAGCCAACACGGCATAAAAAGTTATTGTGCAAGTTTAATTTCTAAATGTAGTATTTGAATCTCTTAGCAGGCAGTGATATACGAAGGAAACCAATGTTTCTTTGCGAATGAGTTTTTTCTTTAGCAAATTCACTCTATGAACGGATGAATGCATGGCAAAAACAGTCTAATTAGATGTAAAGTTTTAGATATCAGCAATGAAAGATACAAGGTCTTTAAAGTTTACACCCTGGTTCATATTTGCCAATGCACTATTACACGACTCATTGCATTATTATTGCATTTGGCCCCGCTATCGCTCACTGCGTAAAAACTTTGCCTTGGCAGAAAGTGAACCAATTAGTTAATGGAAATAATCGGGCTGTGTTTGAAGATGCTAAATTGGTGTCACCAAGATCACATTTGCTACACTTTAAACTACAGGTTTAAAGCTAATTAAACGTCCCTGTTCCAGGGGGGCATTCGTGTCATCGTCTAAAAACTTTGTGGAGAAAGACCTGGAGACGTCGATGGCCGGGAGATCTTTCATGATCACTGGAGCGAACAGCGGCATCGGTAAAGCGGCTGCTATGGCCGTCGCCAAGAAAGGTTTGTGACATCATCCACTAATTACCAGAAACAGCCAATCAAAATCAAGCAAACTGTCTTTCAAGAATAAGTCTGATATTTGCTAAGCCAACTTTCTGCATGGTCGCAGCGCGGGGTTCTGGGAAACGTAGTTCGGGACACATTTTGGCTTTCCCTTTGTGTGCATGAATATGATGTATAATGCTCACCCCGTTCCTCAAGGTGGTACAGTCCACATGGTCTGCAGAAACAAAGACAAGGCAGAAGAGGCCAGAACAGAGATCACCAAGGAGACGGGAAACAAAGTATGTGTGTATAAATAAGGTTAGATGGACGGGCTGGTCATCCAAAGGTTGTAGAATCCAACCTGACGTATTACGTGCTAACCTTTGCATTTAACTCTTGGACAACTAAGCAAAAAAAAAACAAGTGGGAATAATGTAACGTTTTTCATGCTGTATAAAAATAAAGATTTATGTTAAAACGTCTGCAATTTCAAAGATTATAACGCTTTGTTTTAGGAAATTTTTGTGCATATTTTGGATCTGTCTGAAACCAAGAAGGTTTGGGAGTTTGCCGAGTCTTTTAAGAAGAAATACAAGACCCTCAATGTTCTGGTGAGACACACCTTCACAGCTTTCTCTGACACGATTATGTAAAGCACAAAACAGATCAAAACAGTTATCTTACCTCAAGCCACAATGCTAAGCCTATAATAATGACTTAGAAATCAAGCTGTTGGGTCCGATTTCATGGGAAACGTCACAATTTGGCTTTGACTTCAATGTGTGCAAAGATAAATAGTAAAGCAACCTGCAGTCAAGTTATAAATTGGAGCTTAACTGCATTTTCAGCAAATTCCAGCCAATCATTATTCGATTTTGAGGCGGGCTGGTCGATAGATTGGTTACTTGTTTAATCCATTGATTTGAATGTGACAGATCAATAATGCTGGCTGTATGATGACTAAGAGGGAGGTTAACGGAGAAGGTTTGGAGAAAAGCTTCGCTAGCAACTCCCTTGGTGAGACTAACTAGCAAACAACCGGCTCTCAAGACATTTAAATGTCATGTCATTACATACAGTTTCATAGTAACTGTGTTTTTCGTCTCACTCGTCTCTGTGTGCTGTTGTTAGCCGTGTACATCCTCATTAAGAGCCTTATTCCTCTACTGGAGAAGAGTCCTGACCCAAGAGTGGTGAGAAAACAGACTCACAGATACCCAGAGAGAGAGATCAGACAGGTCACCTCTCTCACTCACTCTTTCTTTCTCTCAGATAACAGTCTCATCCGGTGGGATGCTGGTGCAGAAACTGAGGACAGGAAACCTTCAGTCTGAAAGAGGAAGATATGATGGAACTATGGTTTATGCACAGAACAAGGTAAACACACTTCACACATCACCGACTTTGAAGCTAAATTCATGAGGACTTGAAAATGAAAGTGAAAGTGACATATTGGTGAATGTATGGTAACACAAACGTAAAATGTGACCTTTGCATTAAACACATAAAGAGAATGGTAAACACACACACATTCACTCACTCACTGCATGTTGTAAACACACGCACAGAAGCGGCAGATTAGATGAAATTAAATGTGATTAGATAACAGATTTGAATAAACATGATTCAGACCGTGTTTGATTTTATTTCTGTGATATCACATGTGACTTTGGTATGTTATGTGTTTCTGTCAGAGGCAACAGGTTGTGATGACGGAGCAGTTTGCTAAAGCTCATCCAAACATACATTTCTCTGTCATGCACCCAGGCTGGGTCGACACGCCAAGTAATAATACACACACACACACACACTGTAACAGGGACAACATCCCTCTAAGAAACTCAATGAATGGAACAGTAAAATCATATATGATCATCATACATATAAAATCAGTGATATCTGTGATATTAACGGCTACATTTCGCACTGTTTTCTCTCTCTTTAGCTATTGCAAATGCAATGCCTGACTTCCACAGCTCAATGAAGGAGCGTTTGCGGACCCCAGAGCAAGGGGCCGATACTGTCGTGTGGCTCGCAGTGTCAGAGGCTGCTGTCAAGAATCCCAGCGGGCGTTTTTATCAGGGTGAGCAAACACACGCCCCCACACACACTGGCTGCGTTCCCAAACCTAGTGAGCCACCTCATGTGTGACTAATTTGAAGTGCTCTACATAAGCAGCACATAACTAGGGCACACAAATAAGACTCTGCATGTCAAACACACGAGTCAGAATTGATTCTGATGTTGCCAAGCTAAGGCTGTGATGCTCTAATAGGAGCAAATTATATAGCACACAGACATATTAGCTTAATAAATTATTACTACTTGTTTTTGAATCAGTGTATTTATAAAAACCTATGAAAAAATATGTTTTTTCTTCACTAATCTTCACTAAACTTTTTGCAATGCATTCTCGGATTGCCTTTTCTGTTAAAGATATAGGCAAGGCTTAATTTTGACCAAAGGTCTTCATATCAGCATAATTATATTAACATCGTATTGGGTCTTTGCGTCACACAGCTGCCCACATATGGTGCATATATAGGCAGCTCGCTAAGTTTTGGAACAGCTTCAATATTTCTCCCAATCTCCTCCAGTAAAGAGCCCATCTGTTTCTCAAAATAAAGAAAGTGTCTCTTACATGAGACAAAGAACTGGTGAGAAAAGACACTGATGAGAGAGAAAGGACAGCAGGATGAAAGAAGAGAGAGAAGGAGACAAAGATAATGAGTGATTAAATGAAGAATGGACAGAAAGAGCAGGACAATGAAAGCGAAAGAGAAACAGTGAAAGGAGGGGAGACAAGCAGGAGATGATGGGAGGGAAAGAAAGAGAGTAAGAAATGGAGGGCAGGAGTTGGCGTCTCTCCAGCACAGCTGTAGAGGGCGGTGCTGTAGTACCAGACACGGCTAGCGTGAACTCAACACATTCTTCTGACCCTATGGCATCGGAAAACTAGACGGAGCCTCGCATACTAATGCATTTTAATTCAAATTCTCAATTGATATTTACCAAATAAAAATTTGTAGCCAAGAACCCAGTTTGGTGATGATAGCTTGCTAACTTAAGTGCTAATCTTAGCTAAAGCTGCCAGCAAGTCTGCAAAACTCACAGCTGAGGTATTGACCCATCGCAAAGACTGACTGTGTTGCAAGTCTCCACACCTTTTTACCAGTTTTTACCTTCAAGATCACCATGTTTTCATTATGGGACATAATCTGTGTTATAATCGAACCTCCTAACAAAGTGACAATTGAGATTGTGAATGTAATGTTTACATTTTAAAACCTCACTGATGTTTCAGGCATTGTGAATCAAAACCCCACATGAATTCACAAGACTGGTGGGTGTTCTTGTGTCTTCGTTTTTACTGCATTAGATCGGCGTATGGTTTCAGCTCATCTTCCTCTGGCCTGGACACACAGTTCCCAGCTGGAGGATCAGAAGTTTATGAGCGTCATGGAGGATTTAGCCAAGAGCTTCCAGCCTCACTAAACGCACAACCGTCCTGTTAAAATGCACAAAACACACTTGCAACACAAACATAGATGTAGACCACTAATATACAATCTTGAAGTGTTTAACTGATTGCCAAATTAGTCTCACCTGTCTAATAAAGTGAAGAAGCGTGAATGTACTGACAATAAAAACCTCACATTAGATTATTAGCATCTGGCAGAAGATAAACATCCTCCAAAAGTTTGAAGGTGTGGAAACTGTTATGCTCAATAAATTCTTAATTATACTTAAATCTGTAATGAAAATGACTACTTCCTGTTTATTCACATTTCATTCTCTCATTGGTCCTGGCAGACACAGGAAGTGTTCTTTTCTGACAGCTCATTGGTCCCAGCACCATGTGATCAATCTTAACCAATCACAGTGTTTCTCCGCTGTGTCAGTGACTCCAACAAATCAGGTCAATCAGGTGGGAACCCGTTCTGACCGGAGTCACTCTCCTGTAGCTGTCAATCAATCACCTACAGCCAATCACCTGGTGACGTCCAGAAGGCTGACTGAAAAGGACACTTCCTGCTTTTAAAAGGTTGTGTTGGACGGTACTTTCACTTCCCTAAAGTACTTTCACTAGTCACCTGACATTCCAGAGGAGCAAGTGATCTGTAGTGACTTATTAAACAATATCTATTCTGCCAATAACATTTAAATACATTTTTGCATATGAAAACAAACTTAAAGCTATTAATTGAGATGACTGTACTTTGATGCATCTGTGCCAAGTATTAATAAACATCATTAAAGGCATGTTGAATGTGTGTGTTGGTGTGTGTGAAAGATAGTATAAGTTACACCTGTCAGGAAATACCCAAAGCATATTTCACACTATGCAAATAAATTGAAGCCTATTTTAGGACCAGTAAAGCACATATTTTTTGAGCACATATTTTGGAGTGAACTATAATTTTAACATGTCCAACTGAGATTCCCTCTAGTAGATATAAAGCAGCACAAGAAATAATCTTAACATATAAATCAGATGAGCAGAAAATACTTTGTATGCGAGATACAGCACATAACTTTATTGTAATATTTCATTCCATCTCTGGGCTGAAACTACCAGCCGGCAAAAGAATTATGTCAGTTTTCATATTAGCAACAAGATATTCTCTTACGAAAAATACAGATGCGACAATTCCAGCATTATAACTTTGTATATGTAGACAGAGTAATACTTCATTACTAAACTACTGAGTAAAATAAGTTTTAGAAAAAGGACATAGAAAAACAGAGTTATTTACAGTTTTAGGACATGATCATTAGAACCATAATGATGATGTTTGATGATGTCAGAGAACTTCTAAAAAAAAGTGCTTTAAACATTTAATGAAACTTCACAAATGTCAGATGGGTTTGTGATTTTAAACTGAACTGTTATCTGGACAAAACAATAACTACCCGACATGTCAATTTTAGTAAAACAGGTGTTGAAGACGATTATAAACAAAAATGAAAGCTCAACTAAATTCTCACAAAACCCTTCAGAAAAAAATTCTACTGAAAAATTCTGTGTATTGTGACAATTCTGGAGTGAAAATTCAATACAGTTTCGATGCTAATAGCCACTGAAATAACTTCAGATCAGATAACTTTGATCTATACATAACAAATGCCTCTAACAGGTTTTGTGAGATTCACACTTTTGTCTTTATGGTGAAGAAAGCAAGAAAATAAAGAAAAAATATGACATAACACACACCAGTGTTGTCTATGACATCACTGCCTTGTAATCTCAAATCAACAAGTTTTCTGCTCAATTTCTAGAATAATCCGAAAAATAGAAAGTTAGCCACAAATATTTGTGAGAATGATGATTGTTACAAAATGTGGAACGCAATACACACAAAAAAGCAATTTCCTTCACATAAAGCCAGTGAAACACAAACACACACACGGGGGCACAAATGCCGTTTGTACCCTCAGATCAAGAATACACACAATTTGTGCAAGTCAGTGCAAGGAACGGGAGAAGCTTAAAGACAATGAAAGTTAAAGAAACAGCAATACGGCTAATGTGACAGAGGGATGAAAACAAACACGTTTGGTTGGATAGAAAGAAAACAGATTTAAAGTAGCAAACAGCAATGCTGTTATAATGTTTGTAAACAGGCCATAATTCTCTCTGCTCATTGGACAGTTCCGGGTACATAACGTTTAAACATTCTGAAGCCGTATCACAACGGCTTACATTTCTAACCATTATTAAAGAAATATACATTTAGGGAACAACTCACCCACATGTCAGTTCAAACCCAATAACAACAGTTACAAAGTAGTTTAAATAACTAGTGTGCCTTATTCTAAGTCCACTGAAACTATATGACAAACTGACCTAAATTTAAATTGTAATTCATTCCCACTTACCAAAACCACATAACACAAACCATAAGCTAATTGTATACATTAACCAAAGGCTCTTGTATGCATTAAATGATCTGAAACGTCATGAAAATAGGGCTGTAAACAACTAACTTTCTTTTTAAAAAAACCATACAGGGTTTGGATTGACATGACTGTAAAAAAAAAACTTTCAGTTTTGGGTAAATAATTTCTTTAACTTGTCTCCAAGTCACAGAGATGAGTTGATTAGTGCTATACAGTGTTATATGACATTATACACTAATATTTTTTACTCATTTAATGAATTTAACTATAAAAAGCTCCACAAATGTTTAATTTTATGCAACATTTAATAATCCTCTTCACTTACCATGAACCCAAAACTTTTGTCTCTAACTTTGACTCTCTAACTTGGAATTTGTGATTTTGGGCAAACAGGAAACTTGTCTGATTTTTGTGGAAACTATTCTAGTCAACATGGTGACATAACTGAGGATCACAAGAGCAGTAGCGAGACCCAAAAAATTGAATTAATTATGGCGGGAAGCAAAAGGAATGTGAAAAAAGAACAACATTGTGCTTTTGAAGTACCTTAAATATGTTTCATCACTAAAATCCAGGTAATTAAACTTCATAAGAGTCAAAACTGCTTCTGATTGAGAGCAACTGCCATAAAAATCAAACCACCCCAAACAACACGCATACATTCACAAACAGACTCCATCTGAAATCTGCTGTGTGTGGACACCACAGATGAAGAGAATTAGGTAGGCGAGCGTTTTCTTTATGATGACTGGTCTTCAGACGTATTTGTTGGTCGAAATGTGGGTGGTGCATTTGGAAACAGCCAATCAGCGAGAAGAGAATCCTGCCGCCACATTGCTGCCAATCACCTGCGTCATATCCCAGATCTGCAGACAAACCAATCAAATGATTCGTATAGTTGGACCAATCAGAAAACAAGAAGGACATGGGCTATGCTCAAAATAGGACACCAGAATACTGCATACTTTACAGTATTTACTACACTACATACTTTTTTCAGAATAATACATGAAACAGTATTTAACTTGCACAGGGATAAAGGAAACCTGTGCAAGATTCGGAAAAAAACACTTAAAATACAAAAGGCAATTTAAGCTGTGTATACAAACATAAACAGAATCACAGGAAACAATAAAGCAGCTGTTTGCGTGACCTTAACCACTCGATCGCTCCCACACGTGACCATCAGTCCACGGCTCGGGTCCAAGTCCATGTGAGCGATGTTGTGTTTCCCCTCGTGAAACGTTGCCAAAGCCGTCCGACTGCACAACCGCAAAGATCAAACTCATCAGACTCAGTGTTACTGAAAACTTCTGTCAATTGGTGCACAAGGAATAATGGAAATAACTCACTCTTCTTCTTTGATTGTGTCGTAGCAGTCGTCACACATGCGCACCTGGAACTCGAAGCCCATGATGGGGTACGTGGAGCGCTTAGAACTACATTTCCCACAAATGGCCTTGCCACACTTCCTGCAGTGATGCTGAGGACAGGATGACATACGCATTTAATTAAGATCAATTAAGATAATAATTAAGACTTATTAGACCAATAAGTGATCAATAATCAAAAGTCATTAAATTATTAAAAGTAACTGAGTCCAAATATGTCTAGACTTCACTCACTTTTTCAACACTGATTTTAAGAGAATTGTACTGGATTTAAATGTAACAAGTGTGTAAGTGTAATAAATGTAACAACAAGGGCTGAACTTTAATCAGTAAGTAAAAGTCAAAATATATAATATTTGAGAATGCAAGAGGCAGAGGATTTGTAAAATGTTATGCGTGACATGAGCAGAATGTGTGGACTGCTCTGCAGACGTCGGTGGACGCAGATTTTGTGTGGGTTTTCACTAAAAATCAATTTGTCTTGTGAGATTTTAAAGGCCACGTTTATTTCCGTAACCCCCCTGGACGTCATACCTGTCTGAGCCCCAGGGTCTTAGTGTCCCACATCTGTTTGATGTTCCAAAAGAACGGCTGCTCGCATTTCTGACAGGAGTCGCTATCCAACCACTGCGGCGCCTGAAACACAGTTACACGGAAAGATGACGTCCGTCTCCCTGACATTTAGCTCCGTTTCTGGTCACCATAGAGACGGATGTGTATTTAATGAGTGACGCAGAAGGTTGCCATAACAACCTGAAGAAAACTTTTGTCACTGTTCCACAAGTAGATATTTGGCCATAAATGTAATGTGTATTCTCATGTCTGTGTGTGTTATGTACCAGTTTTAAATGGAGTATTTTGACCTGTTAGTTAGTTTGTTTGTTTGTTTGTTTGTCTTTTTTGTCTTGTCTTGTGTGTTTGATTGTCTTGTGTGGTTGATATTTGCCCACATGTTTGTGAATACTGACCTCCTCGCGTGTGGCGGCCATATTCCACACTGTTATTCCACCATCAGCAGAACAAGACACCAGCTGACGGGTCAACGGCAGATACCTCAACGCCTGGACCTTCTCACTGAAACACACAGAGATGTTTGATGAAGGAAACGTCTGATGTATCGTGAGGATCTGATTTCACTGAACAATGTTTCAGGTTCTCACTGATGCCCCTGCAGCAGCAGCGTACGTCCCTGACGCCCAGCAATGTCCCACATGATCACACTGTGATCAGAGGCTCCGGAGAACAACCATCTCTGAACCGGGTCCCAGTATAAAGAACCAATGCTACCTGCAGAGACAGACAGACAGATAGATAGAGAGACAAATAGACAGACAGACAGAGAGACAGACAGGCCAAACAAAAACCTCAGGTTAGAAATATTTTTCTTCCTCAACCAAAACTGTAAATATTCAGAAAACACATACAGATGTAAGAATGTGTGTGTATCTGTATGTATGTATGTATGTGTGTTTAAAGCTGCAATCTGTAACTTAGGGTTAAAAAAACATTTATTGAACAAATATGGGACAGATCAGAAGATTCAAAACAGGAGTCTGATTTAGAGTTGTGTAAACGTGATGTTAAAACGTGATGTTTTTAGCATGTGTGTTACCTTCATGTCCCTTCAGCGTAGTGATGACAGAACACGACTGCTCGTCCAACTTCAGCAGCGTGATCTGACCCGAATGATCTCCCACAAAGGCATGCTGGGTGTCGTTATCATATCTAAGCATGTCGTCAAGGAAATGACACCAAACTGAGGCTAAACACAAAAAGAACACAAGGCTAACCGAGAACGCATGAAAGCGTGAAATTAAACGTTTGGAGCAGAAATACAGGTGAAGGATATTGTAAGCAGGAAGCCCACGAGCCAAAATTGTGTCTTCCCAGCATAGAGCCGCTATGGGTGCTCATCCAGCTGATGGTTTTATCATGACCCGTACTGACCAACCACTGACTCTCCAGACTGAAGTGGAGGTCCGACACGCGGTTCTGATGAGCTGCTCAAACACACACAAACACACACACACACACGGATCAATTCAGGGAATACTGTGTCACACAAACACAAAGCTGCTTTCCTGGCATTATCCTGCCAATTTTCAAAGCTTTGACTCATTCATCTATAATCATGTGCAAATCTTTGTGACTAATGGGGAATCACATGGGAGTTTTAGCCCCAAGGCATGCTGGGAAAAAACTAATGGTTTTTAAGTAACTGGGCAAGATACACACTCTCACTCTCACACACACACACACGTTCCCTAATCAAGTCCCATAACCATTCAGTCATACCTGGGTATGTTTTTACATGATTCATTTTGTTGAAATCTTCAGAGATAAGAAATTCCTGTGAAAAAAAAACAATTAGACACAAAACTTCTGAGGGAAACACAGAAAAACATCTGTTGTTGATCATGAACTGTCACTTTGGCCCTCAGGGGCCGATAAAGTGTCTCTTACCACAATGGCTCCATTGTCCTGCCCGATGAAGATCCGCCTGCTGTCGTGATGATACGACATACAGGAGCAGGGCGCTACAGAAACAGTCAAATATCAAGTCAGACAGAATCGATCTGTCATCGGCAATAAAGCTCATTGTGTGTGTGTGTGTGTGTGTGTGTAAGAACAACTTACAGGACACAGTGTGGTAGATGCTCGGCCAATATTGTCCACTGTCTCTCTTTAGCCAAACACGAATCGTCCTGAAACAAACACAAGAAAGGGACTCGCATTTAATGTCTGAGCCAAACTAACCCCAAATGACCCTTAAAAGTGAGTCTTTCACATAAGTGCATCTCCACACACTGAAGGAATCACCTGTGTGACAACATGTGATATAACTTCATGCCCTGCAGACGCAAAGCATCATGGTAGATTATTATTTATGAGTCATTTTATTACCAGTTATCCTGTCGTTTTATTACTTTGCAGTAAAAGTCTAGCAAAAGCAAACCAATACAGCGTCAACTTTAACCAAGTTGAAGTGTTTATGTATAAAAAGTAAACAGTTAAACTAATATTAACCAAGGCAATACCCGAGAATTATTAGAGCATCAGGTCGGATAAAATACCACAGTATAGCCACTGTACTTTCATGCATGAACACAAATACACATTTTCCTACATAAACAAACAAACACATCAAAACTTCATAAATAAATGAATCAATCCATGCATTCAACAAGCAAACGCCGTGATGGGGCGACGATCACACCTGTCCTCGCTGACCGTGATCACGCCGTCCTCCTTCGGTATGAGGACGGCGGTGTTGACCGCATCGCTGTGGCCCTCGATCTTGTTGAGCAGGACGGGTCTGAAGCTCTGGGGCCTCGAGTGGATCTCGGCCGCCATGTCGGTTCCCTCTGTTTTCCTCCTGGCCGACGATCCCTCCCTCCAGTCAGCTGAGCGCCCGCGAGCAACCGCGGCAGCTCACGGTACCGTAAAGGTCCGTCAAAACGCGCAACGTGCATTTATATAAAGCTTTGATTTGGCTCGTGTGTTTTTGTTAGTTAAGTCTATGTAATATTATAAATAACACATGTCATATAAACACAATAATCATCTTTGTATGAGTCTGTAAAGTTATTAGACTGTAAATCTAATTAAAGTTGAAAGTTGTGTATTTTATTTTACAGTATTGTGTGTTTTTAATGTGTTATTGTGTGTTTTTAATGTGTTAATGTGTGTTTTTAATGTGTTAATGTGTGTTTTTAATGTGTTATTGTGTGTTTTTAATGTGTTAATGTGTATGTTAATGTGTGTTTTTAATGTGTTATTGTGTGTTTTAATGTGTTAATGTGTGTTTTTAATGTGTTATTGTGTGTTTTAATGTGTTAATGTGTTAATGTGTGTTTTTAATGTGTTAATGTGTGTTTTAATGTGTTATTGTGTGTTTTAATGTGTTAATGTGTGTTTTTAATGTGTTAATGTGTTAATGTGTGTTTTTAATGTGTTATTGTGTGTTTTAATGTGTTAATGTGTGTTTTTAATGTGTGTTTTAATGTGTTATTGTGTGTTTTAATGTGTTAATGTGTGTTTTTAATGTGTTAATGTGTGTTTTTAATGTGTTAATGTGTTAATGTGTGTTTTTAATGTGTTATTGTGTGTTTTAATGTGTTATTGTGTGTTTTAATGTGTTAATGTGTGTTTTTAATGTGTTAATGTGTTAATGTGTGTTTTTAATGTGTTATTGTGTGTTTTTAATGTGTTATTGTGTGTTTTAATGTGTTATTGTGTGTTTTAATGTGTTAATGTGTGTTTTTAATGTGTTATTGTGTGTTTTTAATGTGTTAATGTGTTTTTAATGTGTTATTGTGTGTTTTTAATGTGTTATTGTGTGTTTTTAATGTGTTAATGTGTGTTTTTAATGTGTTATTGTGTTAATGTGTATTTTTAATGTGTTAATGTGTATGTTAATGTGTTAATGTGTATTTTTAATGTGTTAATGTGTATGTTAATGTGTTAATGTGTATGTTAATGTGTTAATGTGTTAATGTGTATTGTCAATTATTCTCGTTTTTCCTGGTTTATTTTCTATTGTGTCTTTATAAATTAATAAACACTATCAATATATACACATTGTATAGTCATATTGTTTGTATTATTCATATATTCAGATATTGGGACTGACCAAAAGTCATTTTAAAGTAAAAACAACGTTATTCATTTGTTATTTAGATATTATATGCAAATAAAAACAGGACAAGATAAGATGACTGAAAGAAAGAGAGATTGAAGGTGATGAAGATAAGAAAATGCAGGTATGTCCACGGACATGGTTGTCCAGTTTTTGCTCTTCAAACATATT
>JBAJNP010000874.1:0-17115 GCA_036877545.1 Yasuhikotakia modesta | reverse complement strand
GTGTATTTTTAATGTGTTAATGTGTGTTTTTAATGTGTTATTGTGTGTTTTTAATGTGTTAATGTGTATTTTTAATGTGTTAATGTGTGTTTTTAATGTGTTAATGTGTGTTTTTAATGTGTTAATGTGTATGTTAATGTGTGTTTTAATGTGTTAATGTGTGTTTTTAATGTGTTAATGTGTGTTTTTAATGTGTTAATGTATATTGTCAATTATTCTCGTTTTTCCTGGTTTATTTTCTATTGTGTCTTTATAAATTAATAAACACTATTAATATATAAACATTGTATAGTCATATTGTTTGTATTATTCATATATTCAGATATTGGGACTGACCAAAAGTCATTTTAAAGCAAAAACAACGTTATTCATTTGTTATTTATTGCAAATAAATTCATTCATTTGTTATTATATGCAAATAAAAACAGGACAAGATAAGATGACTGAAAGAAAGAGAGATTGAAGGTGATGAAGATAAGAAAACGCAGGTATTTCCACGGACATGGTTGTCCAGTTTTTGCTCTTCAAACATATTCAAAAGCACTGCTTGAGGTTTTCGTATTTAATAAATGTAAATGACAGAAAGTGTAGTATTTAAATTACACAAATGAACTGAGATTTTATTAGGGACAGTAATAATGAAAAACACACACGTGAACAGCACTTTAGTTTCACAATCACACATTTTGTGAGAATATTTTGCAAATTATCAACTAAGTAAAAAATCTATAGATATTTGCATTTTAATGCATAAAAATATCAGAAATCTCAAACATGCTGCTGTCTAATACAAACAGAGGGTAAAAATGAAGGCTTATTAACAATACAGGCAACACAAAACTGGGTACAAAACACAGTCCAAGAAAAAGGTTAGAAATATAAATGTATGTATGTGCAGATGGTTGGTGTGTTTGATTTTTCACTCAAGGTTTGTTGATCTGACCAGCAAACAGAATAGTTCCTGTAAACACAATAAAGGTTAAGATTTATTTCACACGGCTATTACAGGGTTAAACATCATGTCTTTAAAATAAAATGACATTCAATGAGCTTTTGTCTATCTGAAATTTTGTCTAACCCATCTGATGAGTTCACCGGGGTTTGTCCCGGGTTACATAGGTGTGATAAATATAATTATCTTGGTATTAAAATCATTATGTCTAAGACATGCCCTTATTGATTTGTCTTCAGTGGTCTCTGTTTGTTTACCTGTGGGGTTGTGTCTGATGAGAAACAGGAATGGTCTGTCCAAAGTTATCTTTGGAGGAGACGATCGGGGGTACAGGATAGCAGCTGGAACGACAGTGAGATAAATCCACACGTTTTAAAAAATGTTGTGTTAGCACACGGTCCTGGCTATGTAAATAGTAAACAACACTAAGTGAATTAGACCTATTGCCAAAACACCAAACTCTCTCTCACAGCCGAAGAGGGTGTAACACCAGCTGCTCGCCATTGTCTGTGTTGTGCAGCTTGTTCGTTATTTTGAGGGCCAAACAATAAAGTGAGGGGTGTGTTTGTTTGGGTGTCAATTTCAAAAGCGTTTCTCAGAAATCGCTGACTGTGTCTTTAATGTCAGTTTATTTTATATCTAATATATAGTCTGATTACTCTAATAATGATTACTAATATTGAAAACACACATTTTGTTATAAAAAAACTTACTGGTTGCAGCGGACGCTTTTGTTCCAGCTTCGTTGACTTCTATCTTGGCTTTCTGAAGAGCTTTGGATACGTGGACAAGCTCTGAACCTGAAACAAACACATACAAAGTCTTACTCAATATCCTGCACTGTAATGGTATGCAAATTAGGGTGTCTTAAGTCATATGTGCATGCTTTTAAGTCATTACCCATAATCCCTCGATCCCACAATGGACATCATGTCATTACCCCAGACCACCAGATGGGGGCAACAGCTGCATGTTGCGTTTGTAATGGCTACACCTAAACTACACTGTTAGCATTTATGCCTGTTTTAAACTGTAACCTGCCTCTATATGCAAAACAAGCTGTGTCAAAAATATTTTGTTTTCAACACACATAAAACTAAATTTTGAGTTATTTCTTATTCCCAGTTCATTAATTGTTGTTCATTGATACATAATGCATTAGTTAATGTTAACAAATGCATTTAGATTAAAGTGATGCACCGTTTTATTTTTATGTTTGTGAATCTTTTTTTGATCAAACTTGGGGTGGTTTAACTACACAGGAAATTCTCATAATGTGTCTGTTGACAGAACGCCTGCAGTAGCATCGGAGTGGCTATGATTGTTGACTCATTTTCACACTCCGCTGTGAGATTCATGCGCCTCCAGTTAACAGTCAACAACCAGCACGTCATGCATTCTGTGTACAAACACGTCTGTGCTGCAGCGCTTGACTGACAGCCGTCACTCACTCATGTGTCTGAAATCAGCCTTGGCCTCATCGAACAGATCTTTGATTCCCAACACCGTCAGAGGAGCCTGCAAATCCACTTCTGCCTCAGCTGTGAACCTTCACATGGAAAAAGAGAGAGAAAATGTTGATGGTGCGAATTCAAAGTCCGTTTTACTAGATGTTTGACTCACTTTGGCATTGAGAAGCTTATTCTCCTCTGGTCCAGCTGTTTGGTCCAGCTTTGAATGGTGGCTGTGGAAATATGTGGCAAGATGGCTGACAGGGTCGTGTCCTCCTGTGATGGTATTACAGTGAACATACTCATGCTGTTGCCGTGATAGGGCAGTTCAATCACTGTGTAGTAAACACCCTCTGGAGTGGTTGGATTAGCTGGAGAGACACATATTTACAGCTGTTGTTAGCCTGGGGCCGAGATTAAAGTTCACATTTTATTATTCCCTTTAAGTTTGTTGTTTTTTTCCTTCTGATACTGAAGTTCCCAGTGAATAAAAAATAGCCACGTTTTATTGACTCACATCCCTGAAAAACAAATCCACACATTCCCAGACAACGACCACAATCACAGCATGTGGATTAATCACATGAGTCTGACAACATACGATATCATCTCACCTAGGTTAAAGTAAGACATTTTAGACATCATGGGAACTTTGTATGATTTTCCGTCTCCTGCTGTAAAGGTTCTCGGTTTGGTGTTCTGGGCTTGGAACTGTGACTTCCACAGACCTTTGAAGTAAATAGAATTTACTGCCACCAAACGGGTCAGACCCGGATCCAGCATATCCGGCTTTACAAGAGCAGGAATATGGCCTAAGAAAAATATATATCATTTATGAATTATTATATAATAATATAAATTGTATTTTGAGTATTTTAGCTTTAACATATAGGGTTGGGGGTTTCAAACAAACCCTCTAATTCTAGACGAAACCTTTTGTTTGTGAGCTTTACCTTTGGTGCTGTTCTTGACCCATTCATTAATGGTGTCTGCAGCCCTCTCTGGATTACTGTAATCTAGCGTCCGACTCTCACAAAGGAAGTTTTCCCTGTTGGCGGTCAGGAAGTCTTCATGCATGTCGAAACCCTTCTTGGGGAACAGAGCGTTGGCAATTGTCACAATATCAGCATTAGATTTGGTTGTCAGGGATTTGTGGAGTTTCCGTAGCATCTTATACGGACCTGAGAGAAAGACAAACAGATTGACTTAGCATGCGAAGCTTAACTTAACTTAACTTTAACTTTGTTTTTCACACGTTTAGCGCAGCGAACAGTTAAGTCAAGTAAACTAAAGCCTAAGGAAAGCTCAAAGAAACACCGTCACCCACCCGTCTTCTTGTATTTGAGGCCCATGAGTAACTGCCGCCGAGTCTCCCCATGGGCTCCTGGGAGCAGCATGCCCAGGATGGAGGCCACGCCGTGGGGAGACAGAACCACGTTCTCCAGGGGTTTGTCCTGGACCACACGCAAAAACACCTGCAGACCGAGAGCAGAACCTCTCTCTCCGTATGATGGAGACTGAGATACAACACTGCCTATGCATGCCACCACCAACACACACACACGCAGAGCAGCATACATTGTGAAGGTAATACACCTGAAAAGAGAGAGATAAAGAAGGAGAGAGAGAGAGAGACAGAGAGGCACATTATATTAAAATTGAAGATAAAATAGCTGACAAACTTTGGCCATTATTTGGCCACATTATTTCTGTGTTAGCAGTTTGTTATTCTAGCAAGCTGAAACAACAAAAAGTTATGTAGAAAACAAGTTTTATTATCTTTTCTCAACTTATCGCAAGCAAACAAAACATTCCTAATGTTTTAAATCTTACTTGTTGAGCTGCGTTTATTAAAATGCTGG
This sequence comes from Yasuhikotakia modesta, assembly GCA_036877545.1. Lineage (NCBI taxonomy): Eukaryota > Metazoa > Chordata > Actinopteri > Cypriniformes > Botiidae > Yasuhikotakia > Yasuhikotakia modesta. The sequence goes on along the minus strand of JBAJNP010000874.1, from coordinate 12,850 downwards.
GGATGAATAACCAAAAGTTCATACAACATTCATCTGTTCTTACAGCACTTGTGACTGTCAGAACCTCTTTAACCCAAAAACACTCATACACACCAAACCACCAATAAACCCGTTTCTCTTCACTAGATTTAATCAGTATTCCCCAAAGCACAAACCTTCTCTGAGACTCTTTTCAGAGCAAGTGTGTGCAAACACTGTTTATCTTGAAGAACAGCACAGAGCAACACACATTTCCACAATGCTGCTGTATACGGGGGTCTTCTCAGACACTGTATACGGGGGTCTTCTCAGACACTGTATACGGGGGGCTTCACAACAGAGCCCTGCGACCTAAATGAGCTTAAATGCAGGGCATTTATTTAGGAATAATGAGTTTCTGTGTCTTTGAATGTGTGTGTGTGTGTGTGTGTGTGTGTGTAAATCCTCAGTACAGTCAGCCTTTATAAATAATCTCTGGTAATATAAACTGTTAAGCGATGAAGCACAAAATGTGACTCCTTTAATAGTTTTAAACACACACACCTAATACTCTACTGACATAATAACTTAGTGACTGATATTCATTTGTGCACACAGTACAAATAATTCAATTTTATTCACTTTTATCAGTAAAAACAGATCCAATATGTACTAATATTAAAGTTGACACAGATCTGATTCAGTCTGATGTTTGTACACTGTATTATTGTTTTATTATTGCACTGAAAACTGCAAGAGTAAAGCGGTAGTTTCTGGTAACCGCAGTAACTTTTTATAGCCGCTTCAGCAACTGGGTTTAATTATAAACTATAAAAACTCCGTCTGCGTACAAACAGCACATGGGACCTGTGACCCAACAACACAATCCTTCATATGCACGTAAACAGCACCGTTATATCTATCCGTGCATATCTACGTACCCAGCAACAGATAACCAGGAAACTAAATACAAACGACTGCACACAATTCATGCTTTACGAGTTACCAACCAGAAACGCAACACCAGTTATGTTTGTGTTTATATTACATGCTGCACTAACCTGGTTACACACCTGTGCTCTGCAGGCTCAGGTAAGAGGGATCCTGCCCACACGGGACCGTCTGTATTCCTGCTCGCACCGCTGTTGTTTCTGCTGGTCCGGAGGACTAAACTCCGCCCCTCATGAATATCAAATAAGCACCGCTGTTGAATATTAAACACCTGTACTAGACGGTCATAAACATGTCTATTTAATATTCATGAGCTATGCCTTCCCCTGTTACGATTAGTTCACCCTCTGTTTAAAGACCGTCTGACTTACGTAAGACTATGGAATAAACACTTTCTTTCACTAATCTTTCACCGAGGTGCCATGTGCAATTATATTCATTAAAATAATGTTAAAACTAATGCTTGGTGGTTTCATAAATTGCTTAAATTGTTTTGGAAAATGAGGGGCAATAGTATTCATGCAACCAACAGGCAAAAACTATCCACTGTTGTCTTCAAACACACCTTTAGACAAATAAGCATGTCCTTAAACTCTTAAAAGCTGCTTTATTGAGAAATTTCTGTTTCATAATATATTCAAGAAAAAAAACATTCACACTGTCATTGGTATATTACAAAACTGATTGTGAAATGCAGATTATTGCGCCTCGATTAATTGTAAAGGAAAAAATATTTTGCAATGCAACTGTACCATGATGCATCAAGTTTATGACACTTGATTTGTCTTTACATGCTAGCAATCAAAGCCTGCATCTGATTGGCTGTCACTTGGCTAGCCATTTTTGGAGCAGTAGGTAAACGTGGTCCCGCGCCAGACCCAGCTGAGGAAGGTCTTCTGCTCGGGCGGGATACATGTTAGCGCAATGCGCTGTTCCTGGAAACCGATGCAACCAGTTAAAACTAAAGCAAGTTGAAGAGAAGAACGATACGAGATGATACAAAGGTTTGACCTCTGACCTTTAATAAATACAGCTGGGAGGTCATCTGAGATGTCCCGAGTCACCCCGAGAGCGTGCCAGGGGTCAATCGAACCGTTGGGAAAAACAATCCGTGTGGTTCTGATGTCATATCCTCCGTATTCCTCATTGGTCTGTTGAATAGCCTCATCCAATGAGGTGCTCAGATTGTATATATCAGCACATTGCTGTAGGTGATACCTGGAGTAAAAGGCAGATAGGAAGATAGTGTGTAGAAAAGATGTATAAAACGTTACATAACATGTTTGACAGAAAGCTCCTGATCTGTTATGAAGCCTTTAATTTAACAAAGTAACTCCAGTAATGTTATTAATAAAAGGTAATCTTTTGCTAAAGCTTTGAGTGTAGAGTGTTCCAAATCACTCATTAGGTCACTTGATTTACAACAGAATTACTTTCTCACACACTCACAGTAGGGGAAATCCACTGAAGGGCTGGTTTGGTGAATCTGTGCTTTGATAAAATCCAAATTCAGTGCAAGTCTGATACACCCACTGTCGTCCTAAACACACACAAACACACACAAACACATTTAAAATATTAACATTAAGATTTTGAAGTTGTGCTCCACCCAAACTCCACACCTCCTCCAGCTGCCGGACTGCTCCAGCTGGTGTTGGTCATGTCTTGAATGTAGCTTTTGTACTGAACATCCGTGCAGGACTGAGAGAAGGTCTTCTGCATCAAACGGGCCACTGCGGCGTAACGATTGTACGGGTCGCCCAACGAAGAGTCCAGCATTATCCCACACAGAACCTTAATGGTGATGTTAGTGCCCACAACACCCTGAAACACAAGCACATACGTGTCTAAATGAGAAAACGTCCTTCCAATATCACACTGTTTTTCGTATATTTATATAAACATTAAAAATTAAGATTGTTTACTATTTTATTCTTCTTTGCTAACTTCCAACTAAAAAGTGCTGTTCCCAAGCTTAGCGACTTATCGCTAATCTGACCCAAGACTGACTCAAAACACACACCGCTTATCTTAAGAAGTGCTATTTAAACAATGCTGAAATCAGGGAATTTCAGGAAATGTGGAAATTTGTCAGAAATTTTGTGACTGTCATTAAGTGATGATTTATTGTGATTGTGAATTAATCACTTTGGGTGTGAACAAATCTTCACTCATGTCTGTCCCTCACACACCTCAAAAGCTCGGTTGTCCTCGTTGTATTGCACCACATCCATGAAATTTCCAGCCAAAGTCTCCAGAAGATAAGCGGAGTCCATCTTAGACTGGATCTGTAGCTTAGAGCAGAACCTGAGAGAGATTGAACAAAAATTATGATTCTTCAAACGCATTTACATACTATATAATTTACACTCAACACAAGACCCTGCAAACTTCATCAAAGCTGTCCTGCTACAAGCCTGAGGAGAACAGGGGACAGTGTGTTTATTCAGACCTGAAGTCTTTGGTGATGTTGTCGTAGGTTTTGGGGTCAGCGAGTCGTGCGACCAACGTATCAGACGCTTTTTTCACCAGCAGGGGACACTCCGTGTTCTCCGCTGCCAGCGATCGCCACACCACCTCCAAATACTCTGAAACCACAGAGGAAGATGTTGCAATTTTTGTAAAATCACGTTATGCAACACAAGAAGTAAATTTTAACATGCTCTGGAGACAATGCGATGCTGCCTGTCTATGTAAATCTAATCTGTTGCCACTACAGCTGGTTGTGGATGGTTGTCGGGGCGTTTCTAAGCTGTTGCTATGGTAATATGGTTATTGCTATAAGATTCCTATGGTGCTCAGTGTGACTGATAACTGACCCAATACAAAAGAGTCTAACCCTAACAACTGGGATTTAATCATTTATTGTTTATCAGGACTCTTATCAAAGAGTTAGTAATTGTGTGAAGCTGAGACAGATGAGAACAAAATGAGAGAGTTGTTCAGAAGTAGAAATGATCTAAGCACCGCACACAAAGAATCTCTGTGTGCAATCTTTACTATCCGAGGAGCAATGCCAAAACGTTACTGCAGAGCAGAGTCCAACATCAGCGGGTTTGACTCACTAACAAACATGGAGCCATTCTCTGTGATTTTATGTCCCACCACATAGATGGAGAAACTGAGATTACAGGTCAAACACACACACACACACCTTTAACTATTTTTACATTAAAAAAATATTGTTTTTCTCACAATAACAGGGTTGGAGAGACTATGTTGTTCATCTATGTAATAAACCCTCTATTTATTTTGTAATACTGTCTAAGGTACTGGTTTAAAAATGACCCATACAGACATAATAACCTATTTTAGCAGACCATGACGTATGTGTGTATGCGTGTGTGTGTGTGTGTGTGTCTGTAGGTCAAGACAAGGTCACACTTCACAGCTGTTCTGTTGTCACCACAACAACAAGTTATTTTCAGTGACAGAATGTGAGTTATGACCTGTTTGTTACTGTTATTAATACAATAAATAATGTACTATGATATTGATAGTACATTATGATATTGACTATGATATTGACTATGATAGTTATGAATCATAACTAGTCAATCTGACTACAACCACAGTCAAAATCACTGCTTGAATGCCTTATGTTTTAAACTCCGGTAGTGAATACATGGTGACTGTGTGTGTGAGATGTCACCTGGAAAATTGACTGTGGCGTATACAGGTGCGCTGGTTGCCACGGCAGCGTGGACCAACTGAGGGTACTTCAGACGGAACCAGGCAGCAAGGGATCCTGGGTAGGAGCCCCCAAAGGCAACCCACTTGCTATTAGTCAGTCCTCGCGTTTCCGCAGTGACCGTGCGGAAGTGAGCAAGATCGGCCAGAGCCTGTCGACTGCTGAGGAAATGTAGACTGGCTGTGCTCAGGTCCCTGATAACAGAAAACAACTTGTACTTAAAAAGAAGGGGGGACTAGCTTAACAACATGGCAATGTGATATTTATTATGTTGGGGGGCGGGACGCTTCATGTTCAAAAATGCATTTAATTGGTTAGAAAAATCTAATGATGCTAAAATCTAATGATGCTAACATACAGAATGATGTCATAAAAACTTAACAAATATAGGCGGAAGTGAGTGACTGTGAGTTTAAATTACTTATATCTTTTAAATGTGAAAACTTAGTTTATAAAGAACATTCTTACCAAAAGCCAAAAACCTTTGCTTTTATATTGACCATTTTATATTGACTTCAAAGGCTTAAGGGTAGAAAAGTATTATTTTTATCTTAACAGATTCTCTTATGGGATGGATGACGAAAGAAAGTCACAACACAAGGGTTGAGAAAATCATAACAGCTACTGGGTGTGAAAAGCTTGGTTGCTGCTGTCCTCTAGCGCCACCTAGTGTTCATAACACTGAATGTCTCTTTTCCACTCACTCGGTCGGGTGACTTTTCCCATAGAAGCGATGCTCCAGCAATAAACACAAGGCGCCCAGTTTCTGCGCGTACTGCAGCCAGGTGCCGTATTGCATCCAGGCTGGGTTTGCCGGACCTTCACCCCCGATCATCAGAAACACCGGACCGCCGGCTCGGTAGAAGCTGTCGTTCACGAAATATCTCTGAGGATGGAAACAAAGTTGGATGAATTTATGCATTTTTAAAAATGCGTATCATTTTACATTGTGTTTTTGTCCCATGCATCCTTCACTGAATCACTGCAACACTACCACATGTAATCTTTAGCGTTACATCACAGTCATTTTCAGTAAAGCACCTGTTTCCAGACTCGGGTATCAGCTCCGTTAAAGTGGTCCAGTCTCTGGGTGAACCACTGATCCTCCACCGTGCGTTCAGAAACGGTGTCGGCATGCATGCGGCCGTCACGTCTGAAGGATCTTCTGAAGAGAGCAGCGCACGGGGCGCATATAAAACACAACAAAACAAATGCATTTACAAACATAACGGGATGTTTCTGAAACGTGTTACACTTTAAAGCCGTTTTGAAACGCAAGCGACACGGTGTCATGTGATCGTGTGTTTATTATCATGTGATCGCTTCATCTTTCACCACGATGACGAATCTTACCGCGGCGAACAGCTTATGAATATTAAGTACGTACGTCGGGCATCGTCCAATAGTAAAGCGACTTCGTGAATGTTAAATATGGGGCGTGGCTTCACGGTGTTACTCACCAATGGCGAAGCTTTATATATAAATATTAATAAGTCCCACATATTTCATAATAAAAGCCACAGAAAGTGAGAAAACAGCGATTTGTAGACGACAGACTACCGTAAATAATGTAATAAATGACATGATGCACGATGCCGCCATCTACTGGCGTGTATTTATTAAGTCGTTTAATTTAAGAGCCTCTGTTACCTTCATAACAGAAAGCAACAGGTTCAATAAGCATTAAAAATATTATTTTCATAACGTTTAAAAACAATAACAAAAAATATTTATTATTAAAGTTATTAGAATTATTATGATCAGAAAACGGCATCTGATTTTTTAATATTATGCTTTTTCTCAGTCGTGCATGAGTTTAAAACGGTAATAATAATAATAACTCTAATATACTCCGTTTATTCATACAAGATTTAACTTGTCAGGCTTGTACATGTAGGATGATACCGACAGCTCCATTCAATCATCAGCCAATCCTGTTCTGAGGATCAGAGAAGAATAACAAAGACATTGTGAAATTCCCAAAAGGTTCACATCATTGCATTACTATTAGCTCTCATCAGTGCTAATAATAATAATAATACACAACAGGTCTACTCTGTGTCTTTATTGCACTCAATTCATAGACAGCAGCAGATCTCTGTCAATTTAAAGTAAAAAGCCAAGATGTTGAAACCATTGCGTTAAGAAAGGAACGGAAGGAGACCACAGCTGGTTCATCTTATGGTTCTGTTCACACCTGACATGATGATGCCCGTCCTGGAGTCACAGATACGCTTGCTGGTATCCAGTTTGTCATTCGGATCTAAGACTCATGAAGTCACACTGGAATCAAAACTTGTTTATTAGAAACCCTTTCAAAATATGGGTGTGATGGGCACATATAACAATTGATTGAACGAGAACAATCAAACCACAGAAAGCACGTGTTTATGAATATAATGTATATATGTGAATGTATGTATTCCTGAAACGTTTGGGGAGATTCAACAACGTCATTCATGAAAGCCACGCAATCACTTTCCAAATCTCTTACATTCACATGAACAAACTGTAATGTCGTAGAAACATCTGAATACACGAAAGCAATGAAGTTCACTGGCTCTGTTTCACTGATAGTGTCTGAACCACCTCGTGTCTCCAGGCGGTTGTTGGAAATCTTTCTTCCATAAATAGTTTAGTTGTGTTCTCAGGTGAAAGTCATTTGATATGAAAAGTAGTAAATATTATAGTAACAGTAAATAAAGTAAATATTATAATCACAATGATCTCATCTACATTTTCTCATCTATATACCATTAAATGGTATACCATCAAATGCCATTACACAATATGTTTTAAAATACATAGATGTATTTAAATGTAGCGCACATATTAAATGCTTGAACTTAACATCGAAATGAAACTATATTTATAGAATTACACACAAATAAAGAGTTTCCAAAGAGTTTCCATAATAGTTTTATAATAGGGTTTCTATCATCTTGACTGGTGAAATCTGTTGCTCAGTTTATACTTGTTGATCAACTTCTTTGAATAACAGACACAATAGAAAACGCCTTATGAAAAGCCGTGACCTTAAATATCGTTTCTTCTCAGTGGCGTGTTTGGTTGCGTTTGGAAAAGCGCGCAGGTGAGCGGAGGGGCGGAGCTGACAGTCGGTGAACGGATTGAGTTGTGGAGACCCGCGCATCGCTTGCCGACAGCCCGACGACTGGTGAACGTATTTAGCCTGGGAAATAAAATGAATCCCGTTTATTACTCAAACATTCAGAGATTTACAAGTCGTGAAACAACGAGCCGATTTCAGAATCAGGAGTTTACGCACGTCACCACCAGAACGACGGTCATAAACGGAGACACAAGGGCGTCTGAGTTCAACTTTAGGGACCGATTACTCGTCCCAGATCCGGCGTTTTTCCATGACGGGCTGTACGTGGACACTGCCTTTTATTTCCAGAATATGCATGTTGACCCCAACGTGATTTGGAAACGACCCATGGTGAGTCCATCTGTACTTGTGTTCTTGTTTATAGCTTTGAGACAAAACACTGTTTCAAACTTGTTATACGTGTTAAAACAAAACAGTCCTGGGAATCTAAAAGTTTTGAAACCTTTAGATCAATAGATGTTAAATAAACATAAGTGACAACATTCAATAAAAAGTCGTTTCAAGGGTTGTTTGTTTGCAGATAACATTTGGTTTGTTTTGTCATCACACATTTAAGGGTGAATAACACCAAACAAACCTGAATGTTCGTGTAGCTCAATTGGTATTGTGTTAAAGGCATTAAATTGTTGGTTTCATTCCCAGGAAACTGACATGAACAATGTTTATGTATAAATACAATGTAGATTGCTTTTGCATTAAGGCACGTGCCAAATGCATACGTGTAAACCTAAAGACGTGTGTCTTTATCCGCCCTACATTATAATGACACAAAACATACTGCTGTGACGTTTCTATAGAATGCAGATGGTTATATAGATGCTGTAGAGACACGTACCACAGGACTGCCCAGGCTTGTGGCTGCAAACATCTGATGCCCAGAGGACAAATTCTTTAAAACAGACTTCTTTTATTTAAGACCCTCATTTTTCCACCTTAAATGTAGGTTTGAGGCTAATCTCCTGTAGCAAGTTCAGAAAAATCCTTCTGTGTCTTAGTCCTCAAACCTGGCAAGCCAGGATGTGTCACTCCAGGGCAAATGTTAATGACAACATCTACCTATTATATAATACCAACATTACACTTTTTTTACACAAAGCTGTTGCATAACTTATCTGTAATATTTAAAACTTTCCCTTTGGTATCTTAAAGAACAGCCAGGATACGCTATATGTTTCTCAAATTCTTTGTTTTTCTCTTCTGTCTGCTGTGCAGGAGATCTGCCAGTCTCCTCAGTTCATCGTGGATGGAGCCACACGTCTCGACATCCGTCAGGGATCCCTGAGTGAGATTTTGTGATATGCTATTTACCCCATAAGGTTTTACACTGGCACTGTTGACTCTGTAGGGGCTTCAGGGTTGAAGGGTTTATCATCAGAGAGCTGTGGTATTTAGTACTGCAGTGGTTCTGTCTGCTGACCCAAAACATTGGAAAAAGATAAACATTTTGTTTACTTTTGTACAGTGAACAATTCTGGTACTGTGTAGGGCTGCTGTGGGTCCTGAAGCAAAAGTTGTCTTAGCATTAGCATGGTGGTTTTAAAAGCTGATTTGTTGTTTTGCCTCTCTACCGCCATCTCTGTTTGAAACATAAAATTGCAGGTTATTAGCGTGTGTATTTTCTAAGTTTAAATTATAAACAACTGCAGTAAGATACAAATGCTGTACCATCTACAAAGCCACACAGATACTATACAGACAGTGTCCTACAGGCATATAAACTTACTGTTGTAAATCTAAAGTACTATCATGTATCTTGTACTGCTCATTTTTAACCTAAAAGAGTTACGGATTGCAGCTTTATTTAACGACTCTATATATGGCACCTTAAGCATTAGATGCATAGAGGCTGATTTTTTGGAGGTAGCTTGGAAATTCGTAAAACAGAGACTGAGTTTAAAGCCTAGAGAGTTTCTGGTGAGATTGTGTTTTGCATGTTTCCTCTCTGACAGATGACTGCTGGGTCTTGTCTGCTATGGCTTCTCTCTCTCTGTATCCAGCGCTAATGGATCAGGTCGTCCCACCGGGTCAAAGCTTTCAGCGTGGATACAATGGCTCCTTCTTTTTTCAGGTTTGTGTCACGTTAGCAAACAGCGTGAAGTTTTTACGACAGTTCAGCCGGTGTAATTGTGTGTCTCTGTAGTTCTGGCAGTATGGAGAGTGGTGTAAGGTGCAGGTCGACGACCTTTTGCCGACACAGAACGGTCAGCTGATATGTTTACGAACCTCGAACAAGAACGAGTTCTGGAGCCCGTTACTGGAAAAGGCTTATGCCAAGTCAGTGAAAGTATAATAAATGTACAGTGAGCTGTGCTTTAATATGATGTAAAATATGAATATAAATTCATAGTCTGAATGCACATAAACTCTCTGTCTCTGTGTCTCTCTCTCAGACTGAAGGGAGGTTATAATGCCCTGAACATGGGTTTTCCTCATGAAGCGATGGCAGACATGACCGGCGGGATTACAGAAGTTTTTATGGTGGCGTCTCTCCCTCGAGACCTGGGCTCCTTCTTACGGCCCCTGATACAGAAAGGGGCTCTCATAAACTGTGCCAACTCTCAGGTTTAAACTCACTTTAAACATTTAAACAATGTTCATCAAAGTTATGTTGTTTGAAACACACATAACTTTCTTGACCCTGTGTTAAGATCCACAAATGACAATCGTGGTTATCATTAAAACTGTTCCTTTACCCAGTTAGCATTAGAGTTAATACATATGAAAAGCTGGACATTTTGACGGTTCCCAGAACACTTTTGTTGTCTAATGAAAACGTTCTTGCAACATTAAATTGTTAGCTGGATAAGCTTTAAGGTAATTATCTCCTCACAGCCAGTTCAAAGGTATTTATGATGTTGCGGTTCTCAATTACAGTTCAGGTTCCCTGAGGTTTCATTGCTCTATGTCTCGTGTAGGGTTCTATGGAGAAGTCTAATGGCTTTGGGATTTTGTTCAGACATGCCTATTCTGTCACAGGCCTGGAAACGGTGAGAGAAATAATTAAACATTTATCTTCACTATCATTACACTCGCAGTTCCACTAGAGGGCGCCATCAAGTAACGTATACAGGGTCTGAGGCGTACATGTAAATAATGACGAGGAATACTGCTGGGAATACTGTATCCCAGAATGCAATGTGTTCAATTTATACACTTATATTTACAGTGTGACTTAAATAACTTTTCCTCTTTTTTCAAAATTATCCCCCCCCCAAATGGGGAGCAGGTTGAGATAATGTGTGATCCTCTGGTAGACATTTCATGACGTATGACAGAGCAAAACTGAAGTTTGTTTTGTATGCGTTGCAGATACAAAGTACAACTGGTCAAGTCGAGCTGGTGCGAATTTACAATCCATGGGGTAAAACTGAGTGGGAGGGGGCCTGGAGCGACAAAAATGGGTATTTAAAGCACACAGTGTGTGTGTGTGTGGATCTGTCTTTATGGTTCTGTTTATGTGTTCATTCATTAGTTTATGTGTGTGTATTCAATCATGTTTTTATGTGTTTTCGTCTTGTCGTGACAATGTGTGTGTGTTTGTAGGTCAGAGTGGCGTACGGTGAGCTTTCAAGAGCAAAGGCGAGTGCAGAGAATTCAACGGGATGATGGAGAATTTTGGTGAGACGAGATCCTGCCTGCTGATTGGCTAATTCATTCTCAGGCCATGTTTTGATTGGCTTAGACAGAGCGACGTAGTTTTCAGTTTGCTCTCTGTCTTTACCTTTCTCTCATCCCATCAGGATGACTCTGACGGACTTCCGGCAGAACTTTGAGATTATGGAGGTGTGTCACCTGAGCGATCAGACGCTGAGTGGGGGCGGAGCCATAAAGCGGCCCTGGAGTTGCGTGTCTTATCATGGAAAATGGATCCCTTTTCAAGGTACGTGAGCACCTGTATCTACAGAGATACAAGATTTAATGCTAACATATTTAATGAGAGTGTGTGTGCAGATCCGCCACAGTACAAACTCTCCCTGTTGGAGGAAGACGATGATCCCAATGACCCCGAGTTGACCTGCTCTTTCCTGTTGGCGCTCATGCAGAAACACACACGTCAAAAAGGAGTTCAGCTTCCCATTGCTTTGAGGATTTACAAGGTATTTGTGTGCGTTCAAACGTTTATTGGTCGTTTGAGCATCAGAACAAACATACAGTGGATTGACACTGTGTGTGTGACATCAGGTCCGATCTGAACGTGACTTTCTGTTTCCGCGGAACCTGTCCTACATGAGCCCCGTGCTCAAACTGGATTTCAAAGAGCGGCGAGAGATTGTGTTGCGCGGTTGCCTGGCGCCAGGTCAATACATCATCGTTCCTGCCACTTCAGAGACCGATCAGATGGGAGAGTTTCTCCTGAGAGTACTGACTGAAAAAGGAAACAGCACTAAGTAGGAGACGCTCACCCTCACATCTCTGTGATCTTAGTGAGATTTAATAGAAAGTCAATGGAGACCAGATTTATCCCCTAGAGATTCACAAGAGAACTCATCAAGATAGCAAAATCAAACATCTTAATCTGTCTTGATATGTCATTAAAACAAAACATTAAAACACAAACATCATCAAAACATTCATCCTCAATGTTTCCTTAAAGAACAAATTATCTGAGCTGTTATCTGCATTCATTTTATATCTCTATAATCTTTTTGTGTATCAACCATTTTCTTATTTGTTTCTGTTTATTTGAGTTGGACAAAATATAACTGACCCGCACCAGAGTCAGTGTTTTATAAGGGTTAATAGGTTAACAACTAATGGTTCAGTTATAGTTAACTATCAGCATGTTAAGCTGAGATAAGACACTATGATAGCTTTATCAAATAAACCATTGCCTTTTTTGTGCATGTGTGTGTTTACAGACCTATTAGGAGGGACTCGGATATAATCTCACCTTCAGAGGTAAAACTGACATATATATGTGGCTTCACGACATGAATTATTTATGCTTATGGCTGGGCTGATGTAATTCCTCATTTTTAATGATTTATTCATATGCATGTAGCCATTATCTCCACCAAACTCAGGACTTCCTTCTATTAATGAAGCTAAAGATCTCTTCATGAAACACTGTCCCAAGGTAAAAGCACATACATTAATCCCTATATATATATATATATATA
>JBAJNP010000873.1:54973-75974 GCA_036877545.1 Yasuhikotakia modesta | reverse complement strand
ATCTTCTCTGTTTAAATCACAAAATTGCAGGTTACTTTTATTGTATGTTAAAGTCAAATGAAGCCAAACTGATATTTTCAGGAAATACGGTGGATACCTGAATTTATAAATGTATTATTGTTAAATAAGTTGCAAATAGGGCGAAACAAGGAGGTCGTGTTGAGCTCTGATCTGTCATGTACTCGCTCAAAAACAGATTTGTGTTGATATTTAACCAGATAAAAGTTTCAGACTGCAGCTTTAAGAGCAGATGTGTGCTGTGCTAACAGGGCTTAATATCCGCTGCTTTTCAGGTTTTAATGATGTTTGGATATTTTTCCTCACTGACAGGCACAAACATTATTCCACAGAAGCGTAAAGATGGCTCTCATCTTCCTTAATGACGTAACCTGATTCTCACATCGATCCTGAAACAAACCCGGCCCTGCCGTTCCCTGCAGCCGGGAATGAGTCTGAACGCGCTGTGAGGTACGGTCCTGTTGTTCTACCTCGCGTGTCACATGACTCCAGCTACCTCCTTAGTTCTGTTTGCTCATCAGCCGAACTCTCTTACTCTCTCCCCATCGCCATGGCAACCATTCTGAACCCGAACCGCATCAGGCGAGGGGAATAGAACTGAATAGTAGAATCTGCATTTTAATTTTAACATTTATCTTATTACGGCGAAAGGGCAGTTTTATAATTAAGGTGTTTAATTGCACGGCTGCAAATCTTTGCGGTTGCGCTGGGGCTGCTGGGAAATCCGTAGAGTCTGCGGGCATGTGACGCTTCATCATTTAAACGGTTATTTTTGTCTTTGGCCCTTTGGATGGTTAGTAAAAAAAAATGCAGGAATGTTGAACGCAACCGAGGCGCATAATTCACCTGCGTCGATGGTTAGCATGGCACGGTTCTTTATTTTTGGGATTAATGCAGTGCATTAAATGTTTCCTAACTCACAGGATAAACACAAAGATACACTGCTCCCTGTGTTCGTGAAACAGTGGAATGGAAACAATGTAAATGCGTCAAAGGTGTTGTGATAATGGCGTGGATAATGACATCTGTTTGTTTTCTAGTAGAAATGTGTATAATGTATCTCACGAACATCAGACCCTTTAATAGGATTTAAACATTACATCAGATCAGCTTCAGTGAGCTGTGTAAGACCAGAACACTGCTTCTGTAATGCCATTATTGAAACATTTCTGGCATTGAAGCCACCATATCATTATTTAATAAACATATGGGCTAAACACAAAAACTCAGTAAAATTATTTAAAATCCATAAGCAGATGTTGCTGTTTCTACAACAGCCTAACAAGTAGAAATTTTTAAGACATATTGTAGGTGTTTCCTCATCGCTTTTTTCAAATGCTTTTGTTTTTTAAACGCTAACAAGCTCAGATTTCAAAAAGTACTTGACGTGAATGCCCCCTGATTTTTGATGAAAACATTGTTCTGGTGTAGACGTGACTGAAGGAGGTTTGAGGGTTTGTGGCTCTGGTAGAGGAACAGATGCTTGTCTCTGTGTGTGATTGTGAAGTTGTGGAGGGTTCTTCACTTCATGAGCATCAGCTGAAGATGACCTGGCTGTCATCAGCATGTTGCTTCAACACGGAGGTGCAATGATCACAGCTTCTCTCACTGATTAACACTGACAGATCAGAGCAGCAAAACAGAGCTGCAGTGAGAGAGATCTGTGTGTGTTTGTGTGTGTGTGTGTTTGAGACTGTGTGTGTGTGTGTTTGAGACTGTGTGTGTGTGTGTGTAAGAGAGAGAGAGTCTGTGTGTTTGTGAGAGAGTTTCCATTTTCAGTTTTAGAGGTAAAATATCTCATTTTGTCTCAAACATAATTATATATATTAGTAGAGAAAGTAAAGGGCCTTGTGTGTGTGTGTGTGTGTTCACTTAACATTATTTTTTGGGCCAAAATAACAAATCTGGAATTAAACCTCCTTTTGGGGGTTTCCTCATTAGTAAAAACTGTAAAAAAAAATTTGTAAAAAAATTTTTTTTGTAAAAAGGCAGCACCTTTATTGTTAGGTTATATTGTTTATAACTAGCTGTTTATTCAAACAATAATAACTAAAGGAATGTCCTTAGATGTGTGTGTGTGTGTGTGTGTTTGTGTGTGTGTGTGTGTGTGTGTAGTATTGCTGCAGTGTGTCGTCAGGGTCCCAGTGTGGTCATGTGTAACAGCTAATCAGTGCTTTTTCACTCTGGTTGAGTGTTGTACACATCTGTTTCTGAATCAGCCCCCCACCGCTGCGTATGGATCACACCTTTGACCTCCACTAAAACATTCCCCAGAGCGGGAGCCCCACCAGCCGAGAGCTGTTTTGTTCATGATCGGGTAGCTGCGGCAGACTCTGACCCTGGGGTCGGG
This sequence comes from Yasuhikotakia modesta, assembly GCA_036877545.1. Classification (NCBI taxonomy): domain Eukaryota; kingdom Metazoa; phylum Chordata; class Actinopteri; order Cypriniformes; family Botiidae; genus Yasuhikotakia; species Yasuhikotakia modesta. Next base: position 73,606 of record JBAJNP010000873.1, on the reverse strand, counting down.
GCTGCGGGTGGGTGCTGGCGTGGGCTAAATCACCCGTTTAATCACTGATTGCTCACTCTCCTGTTCAGCTTATCACAGCGGGGCACGAGAGAGGTTTGTGCGCTCCCACCAACCTTTACCCAGAGTGCCAACGCATGCAGGATCTCTGCAACATCGCTCAGGTAAATCCAATCCTCCGTTTCCCATCCTCTACTCCAGCGCATCTTCCACCTGCTGGAATTTGCATGGCTTACGGATGCTGGATGAAAAGAGGCTTTCTTTGAGCTCAATTGCTCCTGACATATGTTGCTGGCACTGCAGTAACGTGTGAGAGATGGAGGTTATCGGTGCACGTTTATCCCAGACTACAGCAGGACGCTGGAGGTTTTCACAAGCCCAGAATCAGGACTGTGTTTGGGGTCAAGTCATGGCAATGTTCATGTGTGTGTGTGTGTGTGTGGCCATCTGTGGTGCATCAACATTAATCTCCTCAAACATACAGATATAACTCTGGGTACAGCAGTAGCTGAGTGAGATGTGGATTTTTAACACATGCAGACACTGAGCATCTATATAACACATTTTGGCATTAACAGTTAGCAGAGATAACAGCTGGGCAGACTGCCGGTACGTCAGGGCTGTGAGTGCTGAACACAGAACAGCCTCTGGTGGAACCGCTCATCTTTAGAACGTTCTAGATCGAGCTGCTCCAGGCAGAAGCTTGTTTTCTTCATTATTATTTACACTGGAGTTTATGGATGCTGCATTTTCAAAGTGTTCTGAATCACGCTAATTATATTCTTCTTTGCAGACTATTATTGTCTTGTTTTACTGTAAAAATAACTACAGTAAACATCCTAAGTGTGCTTATGAATATTGCATTATGTACTAAGATCAGTTTTGGAGAATATATCATGAATTAAGTGTATTTTTACCACATTGGTTTTAACATTTAGCCTTCGTTATACTTCTAAGTGTGTGAAGAATGGAAACAAAAACACAGAGAATCTACAGTATAAATCTCATTATACGTTATGAAGTTTTGTGCACAAAGAATGAAGAAATCAGATTCGAGTATTTTGTCTCTTCATTCCGCGGTTCTGACCATTAGCTGTCACTAGCATGAGTGTCTCTTGATGTGTTTTGAACGGTTTTTGTAGAAGTTTTCAGTTTCTGCTTCAGATTTTATTAAGTGCTTTTTCAAAAGCTTTCAGATTTCTCCTCTTCATATTTAGGAAACTGTTCATGTGAAGTTTTAACTGTAAAACTTCAGCTGAGGCAGGAACAAACGCCCAAATAACTGTGTGACATTCCTCGGGCAACAGAGAAGAGGGTTATTAGGAAGAAAAGAAACTTTAGAAGTGTCACTTATTACAATTAGAATAATGCAGGTTTCTCTGTGAGAAAATGAAGAGGCCACTAAAGTTTATCTGCCTCAAAAGAGACAAAAAGGTTTTTGTTGAATTATTGAACAACCCACATCCTGCATTTGCTGTCAGCATTTAAAGTGGTCGAAAGTGAAAGTCATTTTAGTTTAAAATTCAAGGGGACGAGGAATATTGACATATTCTGTCATTTCTGATGTGTGTTAGGCTAAAAACTTGAGGATGAGGATACAGTAGTTGAGTCCATGCAGAGGTGAAGCTAATAACAGAAATAAATGAGTAACAGTCAGTGCTGTGAAATGTTCATGTTGTATTTGTGTAAAGGAAACTGTGTGTTGTGTTTCTCACACACATACACACACGCTAGATCTGGTATAAGTTTGCTGGTAATGTCTGTGGAGAACTGTTTTTAGCTAAAAACCAGTTGAAACATTTTTAGCTAAATCATTTTTTTGTATTTACATTTATGCATTTGGCAAATGCGTTTATCCACATCCCTTAGGTTCGAACCCACAGCCTTTGCGCTACTAACACAATGATTTACCAATTAAGCTACAAGAACGCTTTATTGCATTTCAAAAGGTTCTTTAGCGTTGTCTTTGTCTAACTCAGTCAGCGGCAGAAATGCTTTTTTCCTGTTTATATTGTATATGCATAAAATATTTAAAAGGTTTGTGAGTTATCAGTTATGTTATTGTTTATTTGTGTTTGTGTGGAGAGTCTGCATACAAACATTCCTCCCTCTTTTTGCTTAATGCACGAGACGCAAATGTTTAGTTGCATTTCATGCCTAGCTGAATCACACAGCTGAGATAACTTGTTGGGCTTTTTCCCGTTCATTCTTACAAATAATGAATTATGAATCATGGCGCATGCAGAGATGAAAGCAATGCGAGGGCATGTTTCCGTCCTGGAAGACGACTGATATTGGCAGCGCCTTCTGCTTTGTGTGCCCCCAGTTATGAAGACGCGATGACGCTAATTATTCTAGCCATGTGTAAGGTCTGGATCAGAATATTAGCTTATTACAGACCAGGAACTATAAGAGATTAATGTGGAAAAACACGGCACTCGCAGACAGACAGATAGATTATGTGACCAGTGCCTGCTAACTGGGAACATTCTCAGAACGTTGGCTAATGTTCTCCAAGTCTCTCCAAGTTATAAAAAACTGTTCTCGCTGTAATGTTTGTAAAACATTTTTATAGTATGTATCATATAGATAAAAAAAGTTCATTTCTTTATATAATGTTGTATAAAGTTTGAGTAATGTGCTTATAAGTTAACTAGATGTTTTGAATGTTTCTAGAACTTTTAAAATGGCATGTTTAACATGTTTGCTACCCAATGGTAATGTTAAGAAAACATTATATTAAACAAAAGTATTTTTAAACTAAAATATGTCGCTGGGTGAAAACCTCTACAGTGATAGTGTTGAGGGTGGAATTGCATCATCTGTTTGTTTCTTTGTTTGGTTGTGTGTCGAGACTGGAGTGAAAAATTCTTGATGCAGAATCAGGACAGAGAAAAGCAGGAAATTCATTGATCCTCACTGCTGCTGGATCTTCTACCGTTTAAACTGCATAGCTTTACATGAAACGTAGCATGTTTAGCATGTTTAATGTTTGTGTTTATTTGTTATTTATTTGTTTGTTGAGATCGTTTTCTTGTTTGTGACTTTCAGAATCAGAACAGACCCGTCTCCCATTTTGAGGTCATAGCCAGAAATCACTTTATTAAACATATTTCAGCTTTTTCCTCCCCCTGATCAGTAACACTAAAATATTTCACTCGCTGCTCCTGATATGTTTGTGCATAACTTGTTTTTAACCCACCGCAGATGCCATAAAAGATGTTTGTGAATCCTTTACGATGTTTAACTGTTTCTGACATCGGTGAGGGACACGGATCACAGACACAACAGAATTCCTGAACATTAATTTCACACTGCAGGAAAATAAATGACCACATTCTGAAATACAAGAACTTGTCTTCAGGCGACAGAGGATTTAAAAACATGCTCGGCTTAGAAGTCACCTGTGGTTTAACTCATTATCCTCTAATATCTTTACCTCAGAACGTCAGATCCTGTATTACAAACCAAAGACACTTTATTCCACACAGTACATTTTTATTAAGTGTTCTGTTTTACATTTTCATTACAAAGAAACGCAACAGATATGTCTTGACCTACATTCGGTTGCCATAAATTCGACTCTAAAAATGAATTCTCGCTCATGCGAATGAATGACTTGCTATAAATATTGTTGCTCTGTTCTGCTGGGACCAAACACAACTGCTTTGTAGTGTGGCTGAATTATACAGTTAATATTTTTGAAATGTTTAAAGGCGAATCGGTGATACAGATAAGACTCTGGTTTATGTCAGTGTTCTTGACCTGATCTTGTCCTAATGTCTGTTAATGTTTGTCTGTAGTCTTGCCAGTGGTCTAAACAGGTGCATGCATGCTAACTCATTCACACTTGATTAGAACGGCACCATATGGAGTCTGTTATAGTATCAAACGAAGATTTCTGCTGGTTATGGCGGTTAGTATGTACAACAAATGAGACATACAGTATAGTATACAGTATATTATATATTCTATCTACTGTATAAACTGCTCAAAACTTTTTTATATTCTCCACTAGTAATATTGCAGTAGTAATCTTGAAAAATACCCTTAGCAATATTCATTTTTTTAAAGGTGATTTTTCTTCTCAGAAACATCTTGTGTTATGCTGGTTAAAATTCTCTTCACATCCTTATAGAAATCACTACATCAAGTGATCTAAATACATTATATACAGTAAGGGTGTGTGTCTGTGTGTGTGTGTGTGTGTATAATCTAAATAAATACTAAATACTAAAATTAAGTGACTTTCTTATAAACAAGAAATAATGTTATGTTTTGCACATCCCTAGAACATTCAAAATAACATTTGTATGTTTTATTATCTAATGGAAACATTAAGGAAACGTTCTTACAACCTAAAACTGTCAGCTGGCAAAGGGTGTTGTGATATCTAGAGCTGTTTGGCTTCAATCGGAGGGTTGTTCACTACAGATGTTTACAAAAAAGCATAGCAGTGACCCAGTAAGAATAAAGGAAAGGATTTAGGGTGCTTGTGATGAGAGCAGGATAAACCCGTTTAGGCAAAATTTAGTCATATGAGTCAAAGAGCCTGGAGTAAATCGCTGTTTAGTGATGATAAAATCATGCTGTTTTTTATTACCAGGGATTAGAGGAACTTTAGTATGCAGAGAAACTGAGTGTTTCTGCAGGATTAACAAAAGGCCAGTTAAACGCTGGAATGGCTCAGGTATGAAAGCATTATAAATATCAAATTCAGCCTTATTGAGAATCTGTGGCATTGCTTTAAAAACAAACTGAAGTAAATGTGTCTAAAGTTTGGGTAAAACTTTGTGTGTAATCTGTGTTTGGTTAGTATGTACCCCTTAAGGTTGGGCAGGCATTTTCAGAGAGGCTAACAAGAGCAAATTAGTTGTGAAAGCATAAAACCCCGCCCTCTCCAAAGCCACACCTCCTCCAACACATGAACACCTACAGATTAACAAACAACCGAATGCAGTGATTGGACAAACATTTTATGGTTTCTACAGAAGATACTTATTTATGTACATATATTTAAATTAAGATTTTTTGGTTATTGTGTTTATGATTTGAAGAGACTTTCAACCAGCATCAAAAAATCACCTACCTGCTTTTAAAATGTTATTGGTGCTGGAATAGTTTTATTTTCCCCCCAAATGTTACAATAAGCTGCTGATGCAAATGTGTAGTTTATTTTTTATGTCAAGAATCTTTTCTAACCATTTTTTCTTTTTGTGAGTTTCAGGGACAGTAAAATATCACCAGCAGCCGAACGTGTGAAGAGCTCAAACATCAAAGACTCTGATGTTTGACAAATGAGCGCCATAATCCAGACTGTCCATCATGCACTCAGTCCATGTACTGAAAACAGTCAGTGTTACCCTCTCGTATAACAGCAGGATCAGGTACTGATTATAGAATGAGGAGTCATCAGTCGTAGGGTTTATTTTTAGCAGCAGCTCATTTTTGGTCTGAAATGATTGTGAATGAAATGAGGTGAGAAGAAAGCAGTTAGCATTAGCTGCTTCATTATTAACAGAGTGAAGGTCTGAGTGAGGCGTGAGAGGAGCAGAGTTTGAGGAGCAGGTCTGAGTTTGAGGAGTGAGAGAAGCAGGTCTGAGTTTGAGGAGCAAAGGCCTGACATGGAGATTCACTTGCTGACTGATTGTAAGAATGAGCAAATATCAGCATCTGATATTGTGACATTTAAGTGTGAAGCGCTGCTGCAGCGGGACTCTGGAGAACGGCTCTGAGGAAATGTTGGTTTAAACTAACCAGCAATTAAAATTATGGACAAAAATTGACCTTCAGAGCTCTGGGAAGTAGTTTGTGAGACATTTGTAGTGGAGAGAAAGAACTCAAAACCAATAATATTCAGCGGATACTGTTAAATACTGGCTGGATAGTTTATTCAGACACACCAGGTGCTAATAACCAGAATCTGTGATGCTAGTCAGATTGCAATTAGTGTATTTATGGTTGCTGTGTGTAACTAGTGTGTAATGTCATACTGAGGTTGTAAGAATGCTGCTATAATGTTTCCATTATAAACAAACATGTTAAAAATGAAAATGTTATTTTGAAGTTTACATTTTTTTACATTTCTAAAATTTTACACTAGCTACTTAACAATCACGTTTTTGATATCTGATATATAACATCAGGAAAATGATCTAGCATTACGACAAGAACTTTTTGATATCTGAGAAAACTTTAAGAGAACATTAGCCAACATTCTAAAAATGTGTCATGCTAGCTGGGATACTTCAGTGTATAAATATCTCTCTCATATGCTAGTCTCATATAGTCTGTTTAATATCACCCCCAAAACTCCATCTCACATAGCCTCGGCTAATAATTCATCAACATTTCCTGCTTTCCTTCCTTGTGCTATAATTAGCATGTCCCCTGGCATGTTGTTGAAGCCGTCCTGACATCCCAGAGCCTTAATTTTGCTGCTCTGACTTTTTCATGCCCACACCTGAGTCACCGACACACACCGCCTCCCCATTGGCTGGTTGGTCACGTGACTTCTGCCTCATTACCATAGATATTTGACGAGGAAGACGCCGTAAGCCTAGCCAAGAGTTGCCACCTGGTTCCGCTGGACAGCGACCTCATGTCACACCGCGGGAAAGCGCAGCACACTGTAGACATTTACACAAGATGGAAAAGCAATTTGTGGTCACGGGGTGTTTATTTATAGCCGGAAAGCAGAGAAGCGATTGGAAATGAAACATTTATGTCATAGGAGGTGTGGGGCAGTGCCAGGGCTGTTTATGAGCGAGGCCTGTTCAGAGTTATGCAAACGTATGCATGAAGTAATTAGATAGATTAGTTTAGCTGTAAGGCCTGTTAGCACCAGTGATGTGTGAGAAACAATATTAGCACAACTATTTAACAGATGGGAAAACACTTCTTAAGCTCTTGTGTGATGGCTTTAAAATTCTGTTCCAGTTTTGTCATTATGGCAGTTCGTCTTTGGCTGATCACTTTGACCAGTTTTGCGTTTATTTCATTATCTTGCCAGTCGTGTTTTTAAACGAATGTCATAGCATTCGTGCAGTTTAATATTATAGTGACGAAAATGTGCTGTTGTTCTCCAGCAGTGCTGAAAGTGAAAGATTCTTATAATAATCTTAAAAATCAGATTTCTTGGTTTTAGTTAGTATTTTAAATGATCTTTACTCAAGCAGATGGCTGTTGGTTTGCCTGTCCATTGTGCTGCCATAGTGCAGCTTTGAATTATTTATTTTCCAAAACTCTCCCAGTCTCAGCTTTTAATGGATGTTTCTGGAGGGTTTTCTAACAATATATCTGCAGTTCTGGAGTGTTTGGGGAGAAAGCTTTGAGTCAGTAAACAACAGACTAAAAAATACTGAAACGTTATCCTGCTGTAGATGCTTTATAGAGAAGTACCATCACCTGCCAAATTGCCACATTTCATACATATATAATGGTGCATGTTTTTGCTTTGGAAACGTAGCTAACAGGGAATGTTCTTAGAACGTTGGCTAATGTTCTCTACAAGTTTTCTCAAAGTTATCAGAACATATTTTGCTGTAATGTTAGTAAAAATGTTTTTTATAATGTTATATATCATGTCAAATCAAAATGTTATTGTGAAATTGTAAGTGTAACGTTATAATGTTAATACGTTTTGCACTGGACAGAAGCCTCTTTACAGCCTTAAATTAATAGCTGGGAAAGCATATAATTCATGTTTTCGAGGTATTTAAACACATATACTGCATAGCCATGGCTTCTGTTTTCACACCTATTTTTAACAATATAAGCAACACAGCAGTATCACACAAATAGATCTAAAAATAGATAAATATTGCTTAATTCTTTACAGTATATATCATTTTGCTGAAACAACTAGGTTACGGAGAGCCAACTGAATTGATTTTACTCATAGGACACACAGGGAGGTTGTACAGTGAAGACAATAGGTTTATAATTGTGTTAGGCCATTTTCTAATAGCTTTTCTTTTCTCCAGTGCTTTAAAGACACAGTTTAAAGTATGAAACCGCGGCTGCATGTCTTATTTGTGCTGACAAAGTCCTTTGATGGAGTTGCAGGAAGTTTTGTATTTTCTTTTTTAGGTCAGATATTCAAAGTTAAAAATAAAAAAAATAAAAATACGCAAGCAGCTGTTCAGCTCTGCCAAACGTGTCGTTTTCCAAGGATTTGACAGACTGATTAGTAGTTATAGGTTGATAATGCGTCACACGTCATGTTTGCTTTTAACTGTGAGCTGATGTAAGATTTTACACCAGCTGAGCAACATACAAGTTATAAATTCCTGGTTTGATTACAGATTCACAGATTATGTTTGTTCATGTTTCTAAAAGTGTGTTTGCATCAGTTGTATCTGGGCAGATCAACAGTTAAGGGTTGAAATATGAAGTAAATCTTAGTAGATTAGTAGATCTTTGCTCTCTATGAGTGTTTCTGAACTTTTTTGTGCCCCACAGCCTCATCAGTACAGCTCACACACACATGCCTGGCCCTCTCTGCTCTCTGCCATGGTACAATTGCAGTTTTTTGGTGGTTGAAAGTGGAACACGTCTCTCTCCCTCCACAGGGCGTCTCTCGGGTCTCAAGGGCTCGATCAACGATCGTTTCCCATCAGTAAAATCACTCGTTGTCCTATTCCGACCAATTTACGAGGTTTTCCCCGCAATCATTTTGATTATTCTTTGTACTTTTAAGCGTTTGTGTCACGAGATGGTGAGGAATGAATGGGGTCCTCCGAAGCTTCTATCACGTTTGAGCTTTAAGTGTTGTGACACTTTGTCAGAGTACTAATTTAGATGAATGGTTTGAAGAGGGGCTGCGGGCGTTCTGCAGGCTGACAATGACAGGTCATCACAGCAGAGGAGCGAGAGCTTCAGAAAAGAATGCAAAGCCCTGTGAAAATGTACGAATTGGGAAAAAGTTGCCGTTTGAGCCCGCGTGGAGAGAACTTTATCCTGTATTAGGGTGGCGAGCGATGCCGGGCGACTGCATAATTCAGACGCGTTTCATGTCTGGGTGATCTGTCATGCGAGGAGCTGTCATGCGGGCGTTTGGAGAGGGTTGGTGGCATTGTCAGGTTTCTCCTCTTCCACAGAAAGCCAGCGTCAGACTGCAGCGCATGGATTTGCGCAGTTATTGAAAAAAATCATTTTGAGTAAATTATACCTTTAATATGATATTGTCTGAGGACATGCAGTGGCTCTCAACAGTTTACATACAGATAAACAAACAGAAGAATAAATAAGTCAAGGACTCTATTGCAGTGAAGCATCAATACTTCAATATATTTATACTTATCGTTCTAACAGAAGCACATCTGGGCAGATAATATAACATACAGATCCACAGGTTTTAAATGTTTAAAGAACCTTTGAGACACACTAATATTTATTAAAACTATAATTTACTAATATTTCTGAGGGTTTTGTTGGACATTGAATTCATGGAGGTAATTGGTTGATGTTGTTGTGTTTGTAACTGAGACACACAGACTTGTGATATGATCATTGGTCATTGTTCCGTGTCTGTGTTTGTGTGAGCATGTGTGTGTAAGTGGTTCTGTTTAACTGGGTCTCTAACTGCTCAGTTTAAGAACGGTTCTGTGACTCACCCCCTTGTCATGGCGCTGTGCTGAAGCTCAGCAGGTTCGCTTCTGGCTTTGTGTCTCCATACAGGATATTTCAGCTCTCCTCGCAGTCACATCACATTCTCTCCCTTTTCTTCCATTCTTCTTTTTTCTCTGGCCTCCTGTAACTTCCACCTCTCTCTTTCTCTCTCTCTCACTCTCTCTCTCTTTCTCGCTCTTTCTCTTTCAGAAGCATTTATGGCCCGGTCCATTCAGTCCAGCTACTCTCAATTCTGGTCACAGCCTCTCCTGCTGTGAAGGGATGTCGTCTTTCCTCGAATGAGCTCTCTCTCCCAAAAAAACTCTTTCACGCTCCGATCCGCGGCTCTGGTTTCCTCTTCACTGCCCTTCATATTCAAGCTATTTTAGCTAAATTGACAAGGAGCCTGTTTTCTTTTAAGACCAGCCTTTCATGCGGTCGGGTCGCAATATACGTTCTCCAATCCGGTTGCCTAGTAACGGCAGAATGTGAGGAGATGGAAAGAAAAGTCAGTCTAAGATTTAATTATGTATTTACTTTGCTTTTGAGCATCTGCGCTTAGCTATTGGACAAATAGTTCATTATTTTCATCTGTTGACTCACGTCTTCATGTGATCTAACAAAATAGGGTGCGTTCAAAACGACGCTAAAACGTTCCCGTGTTTGCGGAGGGAAGAACAGGATGTTGTTTGATGTTGTGGATGCTTTTATCTCAATCATTGTCTTCATCGCTAGATCTTGGCTTATTGTCAGATTGGTCAGATTTTTTTAAAGTCTTTAAGAAAGAAGCCCAATAAATAGACTTTGTATGCACAAGAAAAGGCAGTACAGAAATCAAAGAAATTTAATATGAATTATTTTAAGTTCTGCACAATGATGTGTTCAAATTGTCAATATTTATGAAAGCTGTGTGCAGATGTTTCTGCAGAGTGTTTTGGGGAAATATTTTGAATGAAAACTAATGAAACAGAGCTAAGAGTTTTATGCTATTATTGGTATTTGTGAGTTTTGTCACATTAGCTCAGATATTTAATAATAAAACACACAAGAGGCAGGAGACTCGCAGAACTTTATGAATGACCTCCGTTTGAATTCTGTTGAAATCTGCTGAGCTGTTTGCCGGCCCATGTGGATACAGCCTCCATTTGGGCCGGTTTTATAATACCAGCAATTTATTACACGACTCTCTGGGATACCTGATCGCGTCATCCGGTTTATTACTGTAGATGTTCTCTATATTATTCCTTATGTCAAGTCTGTGTGTCGGTGTAACTGGATCTGAATGATATAAATGTAAATGATAAATTATATAAGCCATACTGGTTTACAGCAGTGTAGATTTAAGGTTGAATGTTTACATGCATTAAGTATTACAGTATTAGAAGCAGTAAAAGGGAATTAAAATTCATTTCTGGCAGAAAATGGAATGGTCAGATTTCTGGGATTCACATTGAGGAAGTATATTGGAAATGGACTTCGGAGCAGCTATTTTTCCCATTAGAAGTTTAATTTCAGATATTAAGGCATAACAGATGCGACTTGATCCTTGATCCCCGCTGCTTATTAATCATTTAAAGCACTAAACCAGCGTGGAAATGGAAGAGAGAGGAAGCAGCCGTCAGGGACAGAGAAAAGCACCACAGAGAACCTGCAAGAGTGAGGAGATGGATGAGAGAGGGGGAGAGAGAGAGAAACAAACAGAATGAGGAAGAGAGACAAGGAGAGAAAGACAGATGAGAGAGATGAACAGAGAGAGAGAGACAGATGAGAGAGAGATGAAAAGAGAGAGAGACAGATTAGAGAGAGATGAACAGAGAGAGAGACAGATGAGAGAGAGATGAACAGAGAGAGAGAGACAGATGAGAGAGAGATGAACAGAGAGAGAGAGACAGATGAGAGAGAGATGAACAGAGAGATGAACAGAGAGAGAGACAGATGAGAGAGATGAACAGAGAGAGAGAGAGATATGAGAGAGATGAACAGAGAGAGAGACAGATGAGAGAGAGATATGAGAGAGATGAACAGAGAGAGAGACAGATGAGAGAGAGATATGAGAGAGATGAACAGAGAGAGGGGGAGAGGCCGTGTGGAAACAGGAGTGAGTGATTGATATGAGTGTGTAGCAGTGATTCCTGTGCTGTTATATGATGATGGCTGAGATGTTCAGGGTGTTTGTTTAGGGTGGGATTGTTTAGGTGGGACTCATTTATAAAGCTGAGAGTGAAGGAGTAAAAGGCTGGGCCATTATTTTAAGATCTGTGAGCGTCAGAGTCGTGCAGATGAATTATTAATAAGATATATGATGAATATTTCCACAGCGAGATGCCTGGGGTTCACAGAAATGCTGACCACGCCGACTTGAAATGGAAATATTAGATTTTGCATTAACTTGAATGAATTAAATGGCATGAGAGGGTCTTGCCTCATTAGCTGTGTCTGTTAGCATTTCTAAATACATTATTATTTTATGAAGCTGCAATCTGTAGCTTGTTTGGGTTAAACATAAACAAACATCAGTTATTGAGCAAGTACATGACAGAACAGTGTTCGGTTGCAGTGTTGCAGTTTTAGGTTTCAAACAGAGGTGACGATAGACAGCGCTAGTATTCATGAAAATTAAATCTGAAACATGGAGTTGTGTTTTAATATAATTCATACTGAGGTACGTCCTGACAGAATCATCTCAGTTTTTGGGCGGTTGTGTTTGCATGGCTACCTAATTCCTCAGAAATGATGTTCACATTGGTTTGTTTTGAGCTCTGTTTTTAGTTATTTCAGTCCGTCAGGTTTATGCGGCAGGACTCATATCTGTTTGTCTAATGACTTCACCTAATTGCATTAAGCGGCTCTCCTCTGCCAGGGGAACTACTTAAACCAGTTGATGTGTTTAGATGTGACTGAATTATAAAACTAGTCAACAGAACTCATTCCCTCTTCCTGCTTGACCTACTTACTTAAAATAGGTCTGCTAGCGACTTCCACAACTAGCAATGGAGTGTTTTTACCGCAAGGTTTCCTATGTTTTGATCATAATTCTGGAGACGCATCACCCAGCTAGCATGTAACCTCAGACAGTTGGCTAACGTTCTTTGAAAGTTCTTATTATATATCATATATATCAAAAACCTTACTCCTAAATAGTTGGTGGAACATTTTAAAAAATGTTCTTATGACCAAGAAATTATGTTAGAACAACGTTTAAGTAACTGGACGTTTTGAACATTTTTAGAACGATCAAAATAGCATTTTTAACATTAGCAAGTTATTTATTTATTGGAAGTGTAAGAAAAATGTTGCGCTACTTGTTGAACATAAAGGTGTATGTATGAGCCTGTGTTTCTTCTAATCTGTTTTAGTGGGAAACTGATGTTGTTCTGTTGTTTTTTTTGACACATTGATGTAAAAACAACACATTGGTGTATAAATTCTGTGGTACAAAACGTAATCGTCAGTGTACACCAGACTGAGCTGTGATTGGTCGGTTGGAGTGGTGGCCTTCCTGTGGGCAGTTCTTGGACAGAATTATCTGCCAGAATACAAACAATTTGTGTTGATTCTCATAAGTCTGACTATGCAGGAGAAAAATCTCTCAATCCACATGTTGGAAGCAGTTTAAATGCTGCAGACGGAGGAGAGGTTTCTGAGACTGGTGGATTTGGACTAGTGAAGAATGCATGCATTAACAAACAGTGTTGGCTCCTTCCTTTGAGATCTCATTGCACAGATTAGAACTGTCTCTCTGCTCTATATATTTTGCTGGAAATCATTTGTCTGGAATAAGTTACGCAGTTTTACAAATGTAATGCATTTCTTTGAGTGTTAAGAAAGCGTGTCGTGTGAAAAGCGGCTTAACTTTTCTGTCACTTGAAATATCAGCTATAGAAATAAATGAAGGACCATCAATAATGAATCCTTGTGTTTGGGCTCCTGAGTTTTTACACATTGCAGCAAAGAAAATGAATTAAATTAATTGGCAGAAATTACAGATTCGCACGTTGGTAACTTTATCCACTGTACAACGATTGTACATTCTTTATTAGAAACCAATGAACAGTTCTTATGCTGAATGTGTTAGAATGATAAACACAGGGGCATGAAAAGGTTAATTCAACATAAGGCAGACAGGTAACATCTTACATTGAGATCACAGGATCAGATGAATACAACTCACTTATTTGTCTTAAATTTATATATATATATATATAGTCTGTAATTGGGGTCTGCAAAAAGTGAATAATTCAAACTAATTTAGTACTGCCCTGAAGAAGCTGTTTTATTGTGTTTCTGTAGCTAGTGGGTCGAGTCCTGTGTTAGCAGCGCAAAGGTTGTGTGTTTGATAACCAGGGAAAAACATGTACCTTAATTGGACTGTATTTGCTTTGGTAAAAAGCGTCTGCTATATGAATAAATGCAAAGTTTACATATAGTCCTCAAGACAGAATAATATTTGAATTTACTTGATGCCAGTGTTGCTGTATCATTCAGTGTGAGATTTTTGTGGTATGATGTTTTAGGGAAATAAACCTGTGAAAAAATGCTTATATAAAGCAGAAGAAGAGAGTCATTTAGCAGCTAATGATTTACACACTTCACCCTTAACTTCATCCACAGATGACCAGATTCTCATTATACACAAATAATGTCTTACTCCAAACATAAGATTGTTTATCTCGAGAGCTGTTTGACTTCTCACCACCCGCAAAATAAAGACTCAAATGGCCCCGTTTCACGTCCTTCAACTCGGGCAGAGTTTTAATAAATTCTAATTAGATTAAGAGAGGCCGTTTTCCAAGGACACAGAGATGACTGGAGAAATCACAGATTCAGTCTCGTCTCTGCATGTTAGAGACTGTGGCCAGTGTGGCTTTTGAAGACGAAACAAACGTCCACGTCTAATCATGCACAAAAACAGTATTGATTTTCTAATGATCTGGAGATTGTGCAGCGAGGAGAAGACGCAGAAAAAACAGATGTGTAATTTGTGTGAAGCTGTATGCATGCAATCAATCCTTTGGCCTAATAGCGCCGTGTTCTGAGTGAAGATAGCCATCGCTGATGGCAGATATACAGCAGCTAATTATACCTGACACACGTTCTCACCATTAGCAGTTCTGCTGTGTTCTGATGCATGAGTTGGGCCCTCAGGTCCGTATCATATATGTCTTAATATACAGGAAAAGTTCAGTTCTTCTATGTTTTTAATAGATGTGTGTGGAATGAGTTTATCACAGTATGACTACAGGGCGATTTTTAAATAATTCCTGTGTTTTACTTTGTGCAGATGTTGCTCTTCCTGCCCCAGGTGATGTGAACATGTTTCTGAAACAAAAAACTGGCAGTTTATTAGGAAATATTGCAATATTGTTTCTTTTTCCTTTTCTCTGAACAAATAGTTTTCTTGGAAATGTTGTTTTAATTGGTAAAGCTGTAATTGATACGTTTTTATTAATTTAGTCTTTTGTAATATTTCTTTTATGAACAGTTTAAGAAGTAACTTTTTCATGATGTCATCCAGCAGGAAGTGACATCGTTATAGAGAAGCACAAACATCAGTAAGCCTTTATAAATTCTGTCATATTTTGTGGTATCTGTTTGCTGCAGACAGAAAAAGGTCAGAATTAAGTAGACATCCTCACGTAAGCTAACGCTCAATCCCTGGCTAAGCGATGGCTAGCTTTAGCTCTTTATTTCCATCCTGTTATATATCCTGTTAAATCCTTTCCGTTTAATAAGTGCCGGAGCTGTCTGAGCAGAACATGTTTCTGAAAGTCCAGTAAGAAAAAAATACTTCGCATACTTTCATAACTTGTAAGAGAATATTCATTTTTTCTCACAAGTTACAGATGTCAAACGGCGCTGCGCGCGGCCGATGCTGTGCTAACGTTCTGTAGGTAAAAGCACAGGTGTTTTCTGCGTCCGCTTATTTTCACACACACATTTGTGTTGAGTGTGGGCTTTGAGAGACCCTCGGACAGGGTCTTTGGGAGTAATGCACACTGGTTGACAGAAGGTCAGCGGGATATTCAACAACAGTTATTGCGGATCTGGGGAGCGGACGAGTCTAAAAGGCCCTTCCAGTTTTTGCTCTCTGTGGAGTCTCGCTCGGCTGCACAGCTGCACTGCGGCGGCCGCCTGCGAGAGAACAGCAGACATTGTGCAGTCAGATAATGCGCGTCAATCTTCTTTAACGTTGCTGCAGATTGCGCTGATGTGAGGCTGACTGTTCATTGTGCCCTTTAACTTCAATCATTCACAGCAGGTATTAAAACTATTATTATAAATATCCAAATAAAGTATTTTACATTCTTAAATGTTATTTTAATTAGATTTCTGCTTTTTAAATAGATTATTTAAGTATTTTGGTGAGGGTTTGTTGTGATGTTTCCATTTGCATGATGAAGATCCAGGACAGAAATCCAGTTGCATTTGTCCTTTACAGAGAATGCAATCCCACAATGCATTGCAAATCCAAGATGGCGATCATAGCGTGAGACATATTGATTTAAAATATAATTTAAAAAATAAAATATAAAATATAATTGTTCTTTTTTTCATTTTTACAGCCTAAATTGATTTAAATAGTTATTTAGTTGTTAATTTGTAGTTTCTTACCCAATATTTATGTGTGTTAACAGAATTGTGACTTAAACCTTGTTGGTGGAGCTGTTGTCTAGGTCATTATATTTCATATAGAACCCTTAATATGTTGTTGCAGATATGTAGGCAGCAGACTGTAGCGCTGGTCCTGCTAATTTTGAAAGTTTAGAAACATTTCAGATTCAGTTTCCTTTTTTAGACGTTTAATGTTGTTGCTTGGTTGTACGAACTTTATTCCAGCATTTTTAAATATTGTAACATTTTAAAAATGTTCCACTAACTACTTCAGAATAACATTGATGATGTTTTATATATTCTGTAACAGTTACTGCAGGAACGTTTGGTTAATTTTGAGAGAACGTTCGAGGAGAACGTTCTGCTATAGTTACCTGGGGGTGTTTTGGAGTGACTCCAGATTCGATCCATTTCTCACGCTGTGTCAGAACACGTCAGTGTGAAGTGTGTTGAACGATCAGCTCCATACATTTGACTGTGACCGTGATCAGCCGGCAGTGTTGGCCGCTTAATTGCTCACATTAACGAGGCTTAACTTTGTGACGGTGGGCGACAGCGACAGGCACATTAAAGAACAATTAATTTCCAATATGGCTGTTATTCTTGGCTGCCTCTGTGGCTCCTCAGAACAAGGAGTCCATCATTGATAAGACATTTCATGCTTCATTTACACTAGCGGCGCTAACAGCGGTCCGGACCGAGCGCCACGAGGGATGCTCACAAAACAATTAACAGAAAAGTTTTCCACAATTTCTGCATATTCGCCACTGGACTGTCACATTTATTTTCTATTGGGAACTTTAGAAGATGTTTCGGGTCCACAGATATCAATAAACACAGCTTTGTAACTTATCCGACGGTCATCATTTTTATCGCTATCGGTAGAAATGGGTTCCATCTCCTGTTTGTAAATCGTAGAAAACCATCCTAGAAAATTTACAAGCCATGGAATTAATATTTCATGTGCTGCTGGTTCCTGTGAGGTGTGTGTAACTGTGTTTGTCTGTTCGTGTGAGGTGTGTGTGTTTTGTGTGAGCTGTGTGTGTGTTTTTGTGATGTTAGTGAGAGCAGTACTGATAGAATTTTAATAACTCTGGAGTATTGCTGCATTCGGCTGTGTGACAACATAAGTCACTTTGTGTCTATCCTTATAGACACACATACACACACACCTAAATATATCTGTGCTGTTAACATGAGAATGTATATAATCCCCGCAGCCAGATATTCAGTTGTCAGTGTCTTTCTGCTGCTCAATGCAACATTCTGTGTTACTGCAGGACAGACAGACATGCGATTTCTGCAGCGTGTCGTGTAGCTTTTTTGTTGCATGGGCACCAGGGTTAGTTTTAAAAAAATCTCTTGGACTGAGTGCAAGTCATGTTATAGTTTTGATTTAACATCAAGAACAAGGAAGCAAATATGAAGAAAATGATGTAACCTTAATTTTTTGATGTTGCATTTAAAACCTGTTTGATTGGGTTTAAATACTTGAAATGCGTATTCTCTGTCATTATATCATCCTCACATTTCTGCAGGAGTTTTACAGGTTGTTAGCAGCACCTTTCAGACAAACTCTGTGTTTTAATCAAACCAGCCGTGTGGCTGAATGAAGCTGTTTTCTCTTTAAAACGACAACAGTCCAACATTATTATCTATTCCTATTCTGTTTTGTTTTTTAGTCTCATTGTTTATTTATTTGCTAATGGAGGTAATGATGTGAAAAGCTCGCTGTGAAACATGCTGTTTTTAATGTCGCTGCTTTTAATTGGCATAAAGATTGAAAATGAATCTGTTGTTTCCAGCAGTAATATTGGTAATAATTCTAATGTTAACTTGCCATTAGTTTCTTTCCACCAAATAAATATTAACCAAAACATGACGGAGGTCATCAGGGTGGAATATCATCTGCAGAATTAGACGTGCATTTCTTAATAACACTACAAAAACATAAATGCCACAAATAATGATCTTTCTGATTGCATTGAAATTCATGGCATTTCAAAGCGTAATTGCCTCATAATAATTCCTTACTAAACAATTAGAATAAAGAATTTCTGCTTTGCAGTTTGTTGAGTCCAAACGAAAAGTAAAAATAGTGAACAAAAATAAAGTATAAAAATAAATGTTAAACATTACTGCTGGAAACATGTTTTTACCATTGTATTAAAAATAAGGTTTTTGAAACTTAAGAGATTACTCCTGTTAGTATTAGTAACACTACAGTATATAAGTTCACACTTGTTGCTTGTTATCTGTCTGTCTGTCTATTTATCTGTTTGCATACTGCATGGTCTAATTATGCTCTCCTTTCTCTCTCGTTCTATCTTTCTCTCTTTCTCTCTGTATATATTTATATATTCTCTGTATTTCTGTATTTATATTCGTGTGTGTGTGTGTGTGGTGTATATA
>JBAJNP010000873.1:0-54968 GCA_036877545.1 Yasuhikotakia modesta | reverse complement strand
GTGTGTGTGTGTGTGTGTGTGTATATACTGTATATGTATATACATACATGCATACACACAGTATGCAGGCAGAGAGAGAGTGTACAGTATGCTCAATTAGAGCGTGCAGTATGCACATTAAGACATTATAATCCATTATAATCCCCCATGGTGGGACAGACATTAGGAATGGGCGAGACACGGCAGCATTCTTTATGTTGAAAGCCTTAATAACAGGAAAGATGTATTGCTTTGGCTTTACTGTACAAATGGGACAGGTTTCAGGTGAGAGATTGTTTAAATGTTACACCTCGAAACACCGAGAACAATTTCAATGAGTTAATTCTGCTATTTATCATGTAAGGTTTAAAGAAACATTAAGGTCGTTGCTGTGAGATGGTGTTTTTTAGCAGTGATAAAGGAACCATTTTCCTTTCCACACAAAAGTTTGGTGACCTTTTTTATCCTTAAATGTGACATGGTCCGCTCTAATGAATCTGCATCAATATAATCCAGCATTATGGCAGGGGAAGATCTCGTGGCTGTCTCCTCGATGTTCTTTGCCCTTGTCCCCTGCGTCTCTTTGAATTATGAATTGACTAAAGCGTATTTGCCTTAACTTGAGTTTTATCATCCAGCCGAGGCAAATCTGGCCCTGGTCTTCTTCCTCATGGCTGCCTGCTTCACATGACGGAATGTTCTCCAACTCCTTCAGACCTGGAGAGTCGTATGTGCTGAAGTTTCCGCTGTAATGCGACGGACAGGCACAGGGCTGTGGTGAGAATTATGGGAGTTCCATCAGTCAGACTTGAGAATTGTGCTCCTTCAGAATAGCGTGTGGCCATTACAGGGGTCTTGTTCCGGGTACGAGAGCCGGAGCCATTAAAGGGGGCTTTCTGTCGGACCGCTCTGTAGTCGCTCGTCAGCTCTGTGTCTTTTTCTCTCTTAGCAACCGCATCTCAAGGTCTCTGCATGCATTGTGTTCATAATTTAAAGGCTCCAGGGCTGCTTCAGATTTTCTGAAAAGCCAACGTTAAAGATGCAGAAAAAACGTGGCATGTTTTGCAGACGACAGATGCAGCGCTTGGTGTGACTCTGGAGTTGGCGGTGACCGTTACAGGAATTTTAAGGGCTTGAAATGGTTGATTAGCTGCCGGTTCATGCCAAGATCCTTCATCCTTCTCCTCAAATTCCAGGAAGTTACAGGAGAAGACAACACAATTCCTTCATGTGTCAATCATCAGATCAGTGTGCGGAGGAAACTCATTAGTGATTCTTCAGGGGTCCCCAACGCTTCTAAACAGAACATGTTTTCCTAGCAAACATGCAGAGAAAGCGAATGCTGTGAAATAGATGCACACGGTAGTTAAATCAATTCAAATGCGTGTGTTTAATACATCTTCAGCCATCCTGTATTCAGGATATAGGTGCAGCGTGTGAGTTTGTGAGTTATGCAGGCCAGGCAGCTGACCAGAAATTTATGCATGGACTTTTGTGTAGATCGATGGCGAATTAAGTAAGCTATTACGTTAAATGGTGCATGCATGCTTGACTCTGGTTGCCGGTAGGTGTTTGCTAATTGTGCAGATAAAAGTTAAATCTATCTATTACTCCTGATATCTCATCTGTTCATCTCCACAATAATGCCACATAATCCAATCATTTAACAGCAAGAAACGCTCCACGTCTCCTTCTGTGGAAGCGATGATGATGATGATGATGATGAAACAGAATGAGTCCAGAACTGCAGTGATTTCCTCTGTCCTGCCCTCAGTTACATTGTTTGCTATTAAATTCTCAAAATCTTCTATTATTGATCATTTAGCAGAATCTTTAATCTGCGCTCACCAGGGAGTCCATCTTGCAAACATTCACACGTCTCAGATTTCAGTAGCTTTTCGCAATAGTTCATGCAGCGCGTTTGTTGAGCATGCTGCAGCGTGAGTTCATCACCTTCGCTGTGTTTCCAAATAGTGAGTCGCAGCTGCTGGTGTGGGATGTTCTGAAACGGTGGGTTGCTGTTTGAGCCCACACGCCGCACAAGCGGTTTCCCACAATGCACCTCAGTTTGCATTTCAGTAGCTCACTGAGAAACGTGTGGCGTGGTATTGACAAACAAGAGTTTTTAAGATTTTTAATGCCCAAACCAAGCTCACAGAGACTTAAATCCTGCCTGTCGTCTGTACAGATTAAAACAACAACAGTTTGTTGATGTCATTAATATTAACTTTATCAGGTATTCTGAGCAATCATGGCGGAAACTTTAACAATACTATAAACTCAGAATGCCTAAGATTTGACATGCGTTGTGTAACCTGACGATTGCTACTTATTATTTTCTATTATGATTTTCACGTTACATAAGATATCATTTATGCTTCTTGCACTCATAGTCGTCTTAATATTTTGCTCTTTGCCATCCACACCATTAGCATGCTGATCTGGTGAGCTCAGCTGCGCGGCATCAATAACCGCATGAACACAATGCATGCAGTCTATCAAGAAAAACAGTTCAATACAGCTCAGCGGGAAAAGAGCTAAAACAGTTTTACTTTTAAAATAGCCACTTTACTGCAATACATAGCAGAGGAGAAAACAGTAAAGAAACAGGTAGTGATGTGATGGCAGCTATGAGACAGACTGTTGTTGATGCAAAGATGTTCTTGGTTTTTCAATGCCACTGTTTGAACACATGTGCTGTCATTCATCATCACTCTGTAGTGAGCATCAGGGCAGTAGTTTATGTGAAGCACAGCTCCCAACAGCTATATGCTATATACAACTATATATATATACTGTTACTATATATGTATGTATGTATGTATGTATATATATATATATATATACAGTTGAGAATGTAACTGTATCTTACAGATTATTTTTGGTAACATTTTACAATGAAGTTATTTTTATTACTATAAATTAATGCAATTAAATAACAATTTAGAATGTGTTTATTGTTTGCTAATGTTACTTCATTAACTCATGTTAACAGATGCAGTCTGTAAAAATAAAAATACATTTTTAACTAAGAATAAGGTAAATGAAAGTCAGACGTTGTATATGCAATTGTTGCAACGTTGTATATATGTTGTTGGTGCATGTTAGGGCAGTTAACTAATGTTAACAAATCGTTTATTAATATATCGATTAATGGAACATAGTAATAGGATATGATGGTACATATATTTGTAATTGGATTAAGTGAGAATCTTATATATCTTATATATCGTCATACATGAATGTTATCATGACATTTGTGTTTCTTGAGCTCCGTCTCTTATAAAAGTGACAGATTTATTTGTGTGAATGTTTTAGGCTCCTAAGTGATGAAAAAATGAAAATACTGAGAGGCTCGTATTTGCGCACAAGCTTATTGCCTCTTTGACGTGCATTAGGCTGTAAGTACCGGTGGGCTGAATTCAAATGCACTTGTTTATTTTGTCAGAGAAACAGAATCGGGCCATTGGGCTGTGTGTGTGTGTGTGTGTGTGTGTGTGTGTAAGATCATGCGTGTCTTTCTCTCAGTGGCTCTGTACTGCATAGATAACATGAGAGCGCCATCTAGGTAACTGTATGTGGAACTGCAAGATGAGCTCATTGTGAATTCATGAGCAGGTGTCTCAGTACGTCTCTGCTGTATGTGACACGAACAGAACGGTACTTTTATAAAATACTGTTTTATTTATTCCTCTTTTTAAACAAGTTTTGTGTTACAGAAAATCTGACCATTCAAGAATCTATTAACTAACATAAGCAAATGCATCTGGTATCATAAACTAGCAGTAAACTGTATTTTTCTGACACATTTACTGATCCTGATTAATCTAATATATTTATGGTTAAAGGTTCTGAACCAAACCAACCCACAAACTGGGTTGGTTTAGTAATCTGCTGTTAACCACCAGCCACAGATGGGTGAGTTTATGACATTTTACTGCCTCCCTTCCTTGTGTGTGTGTGTGAGTGTGTGTGTGTGTGTGTGTGAGTGTGTGTGAGTGTGTGTGACTCATTGGTCATGAGTGATATAAAATGATTCGACTGTAAGCTGAGTGTAGGACACACTCAGACCTGATATTGAAAATGTAAAAGTCAGTGAGCCATGAAACAGGGTATATCTTATACGTCACTCTGGCCAAAATCATTAGAATGTCCAGTGTTCTGTATAAAATTGGAGTTATGGGCTGCAGCGTTCTGTAAAAGAGGCTTTAACAATTACATGGTCCATGCATCAGATTATGGTGATACACAAAATTGATGTTACTTGTAAATTTGTTATTTTGTTAAATCACTCCACAGAAACAACAAGCCCTCAGAATCCTCCTGTATCATCCTCCCCTGTGAAATCTGAAAATGGCAAGCAAATCTCAGATTGCTATCCCAGAATGCATCTGGAAAGATGAAACTGTGGCGTTTCATTGCTTCAATGCTGGAAGTTTTGCAGTAGCTCAGAACATCTCAGAAGCTCAGAATGGGATGCGATGACTAGCTTAGATCAGGGTTGTCAGAGAGCAGAGATGGGCAGGAAGAGAAGTCTCATTTCATGCAACGTTACACACATCAGTCAGTAAGTCAGACAGTCTGATTTCAGGAGTATCAGAGCACTAAAGCCCTGTGCGTTACTCCTGGGGAGATGTTAGATAAAGTTGTGAGTGTGAAGTGGGTTATGGGATTTACTTAAAATTAACCAATCACAGGTGATCAGTGATGGTGAAACAGCAGGTATTACAGGGTGGTCCATTGAAAAAAATTTCCACAGTAAAAATAGAAATGTACATTTATGTATTCAGCAGATGTTATCAAAGCATAAGTGCTTGATGTTTTTTTTATTAGCATATGCGTTGTAGAGATTCGAACCTACAGCCTTTGCGCTGCAACACAACGCTCTACCAATTGAGCTGCAAGAATCTGAAAGCAGGATTATGGGAGTTCAGTGTTTTGACTGTGCAGATATCATTTAGACTGATCTTGACCAATCGGAAACCAGGAGTTTTGATGTCTGAAATAAACAAACACTGAAGGCCTGAACAGCTGTCCCTTGCAGTATCTCTTTACATAGACAGACAGTGCACTATAATTTGGCTGTGTTTCAAAACCTAGCGAGCTGTCTGAGGTGGCAGCATTTTAAGGCATCATAGGCGCGACATGAGGGCTGTTCCAAAGAGTAAACAGTGTAATTATAGTACGCTTCCTTTTGAGATGCTTCCTTTCAGCCAACTTCTGAAGCAGCGTCGCATGTATGCTTCTAGGGAAGGCAATCCCATAATGCATTTGGGCAAGCTTAAATAAAATAAACATCCAAGATGTGGTATTTCACACTGTTTTAGTGTAAAATATAATTGAATGCATATTAAAGCAGGCAATGCTAGAAAGGCTAGCAATAGCGATCTAGCTTTGACTGTATCTTCAAGCCACACTTCCAAATTTAAGATTCAAGAACATCCCATCATTATTTTTCGACTAAATGCAATGATTTGATAAACATTTTATAGTTCTGCACAGTATATATATATATGTGTGTGTGTGTGTGTGTGTGTATAATACATAGACAATTTTACTTTCAACCAGCATAACAAAGAATGTTTCTACCTGCCTGTATGTAAAATATTAATGACAGACATCATTGGAGTCAATCATGTGTCAAACCAACAAAGTTGCTGCCTATGTAGACAGCTGCAAATCATTCCTTATCAGGTTACATTTCACACCGAATGTGGTCTAATAGCCTCGCCGTATGCATAGGCAGCAAACTCATGAAACTGTTTCAAAGGTCTGTGCGCTAGCAGGGGTCTGAGTCAGAGATGAGGCCGTGGCGTTTGTTGACTGACAGACCGTTTGTCATGCGAGCCTTATGAGTTCTGTCCTGAAACAGACGCTATGTGATCTGTGCCCATATGTTTTATTGCTGGATGAAATATTCATATTGAAAACTGTACATAATGGATCATTGCGTGACACCCCCCCAGATGACAATTAATACTGCTCATTTTTTATGCTTTAATTCTGTGTTTTTTTCCCCCTTTAGTAATTGGCCTGTACTGAAATTTTCTGGATATTGATGCCTGGAGAAATCTTTAGAGCAAGCGTGACCCTCATCTCCTCGCCACAGCAGTTTTGTAACGATTGTATTTCACTCGCTTATTTGGCTTAAATCCCCGTGTCGCCGGCGTAGAGCATCAACTGTATACAGCCGGCATTTACACTGAATTGAATGTGATTGCCAACAGCGAGAGAAGTAGGCGGACAGTTCCAGTCGGAAAAAAATGTCCTCCCACCTCGCGCTGTAACCCCTCAGAAAGAGAAGCAGAGTTATTTTCAAAAAGCTTCTCCACTCAAATCAAGAACGCGCTCGACGCTCAACCGGCAGCCGTGGCCTGAAACTTTGTGTCACATAAAAGCATAATCTAAGAACTGAAGGAGAGCTGCTTTTAAAAGAGGCATTCTCACAACGTTTCCTTGAACGTTACGTAACGTTTGGCCGCGTTCTTGGTTAACCAGTCAGAAGTGTCCCTGAAAAATTAGCTTTGTTTCTCTCCAGCTCTCTTCTCTCCCAGCGTCTGAGCGAAAACAAGGTGAGGTGTTGCTTCTACGGTGCGAGATTTGTGAAGGAGTGGGAGGGTAAATAGTTTGTCTTAAAGGAAGTGAAAGTGATTTATGAGGTAAGGCTTTGAAAGGTTGTTTAAGGCCTTGATAAATCTTTGTCCTCCCATGTGGCTGCTTTTAATCTGAGTTAGATGCTCTGAGTTAGATGCATCCAGCACGAATGTTTCCTGTGCGTTGACGGACGGCTTTACGCCAGGATCGGCGAGCGCTGACTCACTTCTCTTTTGTACGTTGCGGTAGACAAAATGGTTCCTTTAGAGAGAGGTTTATTTTTGCAGCAGGCCATTAAAAATTGATAAACCTATAAGCAAGTGTTGGAATCCAGACAGCTGGTTATTGGGTGTGTTTTCTGATAGGAGAATGGTTTGATTATGCACAAGGCCGTAGGCACAAGCTAAGACTCAAAATCACAGCATTTATTTCAGCAGATTTTAAAGATGCTTATCAGCTCTTTTTAAAGCACGTAACTTGTGGGGAAATCCCTGTTAGTACATTAAAAACAGCAATATTTACATCACCAATTGAGTAAATTTATTTACGAAAGACAGATGCTAAAGTTTCCTCACAGATGCTAGCGCTGGCTCACAGTGTGCCAGTTTAAAAATATTATGTAATACTGTCACATAAATTCTTAAACATTTTAAATCCAACATCCAAATTTAAAATGTTCCAAACTGGTGTGCGAGTTGAGATCTCTTTTGGTTCTCACTTTTGAGACACTTTGAGTCTCGGTTTGTTCTCCATTTATGGTTACTGCTGTCTAAGATTAATAATTTTGAAGAGCGTCTTATTTGTGTTATTATCTCTAGCAAAAAAGTTGTTGCCATAATGCAAGTAGAATGTTTTACATTTAATATTTTTATATCAAATGTAATTCTTGTGTAACGTTTTGAAAATGTTACAGTATTAAAAATGCTTGAATAACGCTATTAATGTTAAAAGCATTAATGTTAATACATTATTAACACAATAATATTTTACATTTTTGGTTACTTAATGGAAATGTTAGGGAAATGTTCTTACAACCTTAAATTGATTGCTGGGTTATGTGTGATGTGTTTGAAACACATATTTGGAGATATTGTAACAATGTTGTTTTTTCCCCCAGACAGTCAGTGCAGTTACAGAGCAGCCCACCATTACTGTATCTGGACATGAAGTTACAGACTCCAGGAGTTGAGAAATCTCCATTGCAGGCGTGTACATTATGCATGAACACGTCACGAGACAAGATCGTCTCAGAGCCAGACATGTAGCCGTGTTTGAACCGTCACGCTTTATAGCCGTAACAATATCGTGAGTAAATATTTCATAGAGAAACGCAGGGTCGCGTTTGCTCTTCAGCTCTGCCGTTCCACAGTTACTGTAGTGGAGATTCACTGATGTTAGTGCTCTCAGCAGAGCTTTTGTGTGTTTTGCAAGATTACAGAGAGCAGAAGCAACCTTTGAAAGATCTGTGTCCCCTCCCTCCGGATCATTATCTTCTGTGAACATTCATTCATCATCTCCCCATTTCATGCAGAATTTCAACATCATCATCATTTAAAAGGCTCTCTGCGCTGTGAATATGTATTTTTCTCCTTCATGTATGACACTGGAAATGAATCTGTGTCTTTCATGTCTGTATCTCCTCTGGTGGTGCCGTGTTTTTGAGTCCAAAGGTTGTTAGAGCGTCACGCAGTGTCAGTGTTGTGCCCAAACTGTGGGACGTGTTAAAATTAAATATTTAAACTTATTACAATTTAAAATTAAAATGAGTTAATAATTAAAGTAGTTGTTGCACGACAATGATTTGATTATCAATTCAACACGTTGTCGAAATGAAGACACGCTTGCATGAATTTAATTGTTGTTGCGGTCGACGGATACCTTCGTTTTTAAAACTAGTTACTTTTCACAATAGATTAATTTTGGGTTAGGTAATGGTTTATGTAACATCTGATAGTTATCAGTAGAATGGCTAGTGCATCATCTAATGCTTTTATAAAGTAATGGAAATGCATTTGTGGAATGTGTCACTTACATATAATTCAGCTGCTGTTTAGACACAGCACACAAAGCGAGCTGGACAGCGTGTCCGTTATTTTTCAGATCATTGTCAGGGTAAAGAGCAGAACGTTCATCTCCATCTAGCATGGTTGGAGGCGTTGGGTGTGGATAGCCGTCCGCTCGGACCTTGTCTTTCATGGGTAACTTTGAACGACTGCATGAGAATCTCAATGTTCCAACATGTTCTTAAAGGGTTCTTTACCGCAGTGCCATAGAAGAACTTTTTCTGGATGGTTCTCCTAGTCATTCAGTCATAGATTCTTAAGAGAACCATTTTAATAGAGAACTTTTTTTCCACTACAAAAAAAGGTTTGTTATGGAACCATGCAGCCAAAAATGGTTCCTCAATGGCATGTGGAGAACCGTTCTTTAAGCGTGCAGCTGAACACTGCCTGAGCTTCACGTCTCCGGTCCATGTTTGATCACCACAGCTGCTGTGGGCCGCTGGCTTTGTTCTGATGACACTCGTTCTGAACCTGGTGCGAAACAAAGAACAGCAGCAGCTTTATGTGACTTTCCTTAAACCATAAATCAAGCTAGCACTGTTTCTTTCTCTCGTTCTTTTATTGTGGTCTTGCTTCATCTGGCTGAATGTTTTATTTTCTCTGGAGTTCAGGAGCTCAGCAGTATATCAGGACTGAAACAGCACACAGATTCTGAAAAAACAGCCTTATAAATTAATAAAGAACACGGCTAGTTATTGTTGTGCTAATGGGGAGTTTAAAGGGTTTTTTAGGGTCATTTTTATGCCCCACATTTAGTTTTTGTTACATTAGAATCGTGTTACAGCTGTTTTCACTATTTCCGTGTAATTATTTTTGTTTTTGTTGTTAATAATGTCTTTTCTTTAATCTTCAAATATTATTTTATTAGTTATGTATGATAGAAATATACATCACTGGAAAAGACATCACTGGATAATGGCATTTTTAAACCTGCAATATGTAGCTTATTGTTTTAAAATGAATAGAACTCAGTTATTGTGAAAGTACATGACAGATCAGTGTTTAAAACTGTCTGCTTATCTCAACACGATTCACAGCAGTAAGTTTATAATAATGATTTACTATTTGAGCTGACAGGCTGTTATGTCACATGTTCAGGTGCTGTAGATGTGCAGCATTTGTGTCTTATTCTTACAGCAGTTGCCTATAGTTTAAGCTTGTCCTCTACGTTTAGAAAAAGATCTCCAAGTAACCTGCAGTGTTGTGTTTCTAACACAGATGGCAGCAGAGAGGCAAACCTTACAGCAGCTTTAGCCAAAAATGTTGATGTAACATTAATGGCGACATTTGTGAACAAAAACAAAAATGGCAGAAATCTGTGGTGCATGTATATTTATTGTTGGACATTGTTAGTAGTTAGTTAGGAAACTAGAGAGATTTAATTCCTAACATTTCAGAGGTCCAAACGCACCAATAGTTAAAACAGGTTGGAGGGCCGTTCGCGTTGAGGAGTTTGTGTTGTCTGATGTTGTCACACAGCAGATGTTTGAGTGCAGTCAGTGAGCAGAGAGCACTGATGTTCACACATCACAGATGGCCTGATTACAGCTTTTGTTCAGTTGTGTGGATGGTGTTAGATGAGCCCTTCATCGCGGCGGTCCTGTATGTGGAGTGGGTTTGGTGATTTTATCCTCTGACCCCAGCAGCCGTGTTTTCTTTGTCTCCACAGATCTTCATGAGCTCACAGTGTCTACGATGTTGCAAAACTGTCCTCTGATGTTCAAAACAGACACATTCACTCTAATCTTTAAAATTGACGCTGATGGGCGACACAACACCAGCAGTTTCTGCCCGTTTAGAAAAGCTTTGATTGCCAGTTATGTACCGGCTGAAAAATAAAACATTTACAGCTGGTCTATGGTAGTTTATGCTGGTCTAGTCTCCCTGCTCAGTCCAGCCAGTTTACTTTAGCAGAGGATGTAGAATTTGGAGTTTATTAGTTGTTGTGTTGTTTTGAAACACAGGTGTACTTTAGTCCTGAGAAAAAAACAATATTCAGCTTAAGTTAGCGATATTTAATAAGTAAGATATGATTATTACTTCCTCCTCAGTGTCTGTGGTGGACACGGTTCTGATTAGCATCATTTATTTAGCATTTCATTTCCTTACGGCCGCTTGCTTAAACTGGGGGGTAAAATAGTATGATTTCTACAGTAATTAATCCAGCCTTTTTAAATAGTCATTGCCTATTTTGAGTTATTTATTATTTTCTCTCTACCTCTTTTGACTCACTGTTGCCATGGAAACTTGCGGAGATGACGCTATAGGATTCATTAGGTTTGGGTAGAGAGTTTGTGATTTTTCCATTCAACAATTCCGACTCGATCAATGTGGCCCCGCTATAGTTTACTGTCTAATGAGAGCGTGTCTCTCTAAGCGCATGGATGTATTCTCTCCAAGTTCTGAAGTGTATTGCCTTTTGTCCAGAAAGATTTAATTCGCCGTTCCTACTGAAAAGAGCAGCTTAGATCAGCCCATTTTCCAGGCTTGTTTGTTTGGGTTAGTGCTGATGTTGAATACCAGAAAACCAACAAAAGTAATCGTTCAATCTCTGAAGTTCATCTGGAAAGAATTATAATCAAACTGTTCAAATTTAAAATAGAAGTTCTGTCATCATTTTCTCACAACATTTGGACAAATGTGGACCAACATTTTATTAACCGCGCCTTCCACAGAAAACTAATATTTAGATTAATTTATCAAGAGTAATTGTTGTCAGGATGTGAAGTAATTTTTAACCAGCACAACAAAAATTGTTTCTGGTTAAAAAAAACTGCCCTGCTTTTGATTTTCAGTCTGTTCCTCACACAGTGTGTATAATTCAGAAGAATTGGAATATAATACATAAGATTTATGATATTTCTATGGCGCTTTTTTGTGATTTTTGGAGTGTGACAGCATTCTCCAGCTTCATCTTTCATTAAATGGAAAACGGTTCCAGGAAGTTCTTCAAAATCTCACCCTTTGCGTTCTGCAGAGGCACAACGTGGTTCGGACCAACCTGTGGGTGAGTAAATGGTGACAGAGTTTTATTTTTGGGATGAGCTGTTTCTTTAACGTTCTTCAGCTTGGCCTCAAACCTGACGTGAGAATTTTCTCACCGGGAGACTGAAAAAGGTTTATGTTCCCTCCACCTGTGACCAAGTGTAACATCTTCAAACGCTGCTCCGGTGTCGTGGTATTAAAATTTTAAGCGTGTTGCTCAGGGAGGCCACCAACACTAACAATGTTATTGTGAATTCTATGTTGTAGCGCTGTGGCGGTTGTATAATTTATGCGCTGTGGTCTCTGGGCAGTGACAAGTGAAATGAATGTTTTTGTTTTTATTATTTTCATTTATTATGAGTTGTACCGGAGGAAGCAGAAGGGGGTTTGGAAGTCTCTGGGCTTTCCTGGGTCAAGGACGGATCCGTAAACACACGGCTGACCAAACGGCTGTTAGAGCCCCAGGCCTGAAATTTTTCATAGCTGCGTTATATTCAGAATACACATACTGTAGAGTGACTTTGACCTTCTGTTCAGGTCCAGCTTTGTTTATGATGTTTCTTGCTGTTGTGGTATCAGGCTTTCTGTGTTTTCTCTGAAGGTGAAAATCGCTGCGTGGACATGAATTAAACTCAACCAAATTGAATGCTGTGTTTTCCTCCAGCATCAATAAGTAATTCCCAATTAGCAATAGAAGCATGGCTGTGTTACACTGCTTTTGATCTGTCTCAGCTACATCTACGAAACGATGTCACAAAAACACAACTTACCATAGAGTCCCATAGAGATAAAGCAGAGATTTTCCACATGCATCGACACCAGAAGAAGTTCTGAACAGCAGCTCAGACAAGGTTAACAATGACTCCTCAAGTCAGGACACCACATTTGTACAGACAAAGCTCTTTTGATTATTAATTGATTATGATAAGAACAAAGACAAATTAGCAATATTGTTGTGCTGAAATGGAGTGTAATTAATCCAAAATGAATGATACACAGCTTAGAATACATTTGCAAGATAATTCATCTTTTGATTTTCTGTTAGATATAACAGCACATAATTCCTCTACTAATTCCGGGTCTTAACTAACTAATTATTCCAGAATCCTGGATCTGTTGCAGACACTGTGGATCAATCTAGCATGTCCATGATTCCACGCCACACCCCCACCCCTCCCTCCCTCCTTCCCTCCCTCCTTCCCTCCTTCCTCTGTGGCTTTCAGATGGCTTACACATTTTCCTCTTTTCTTTTCTTATCTTTTCGTTTATCCGACGGGGCGGGCAGGGTTTAAATCCAGCGTACGTTGTTTTTGCATGTCTCTATGTGTCCTAGCTGTGTTTCTGCGCTAATTAATCCTCGCAGCTCACCACTGATATATCTCTGCACTGTTTTTTGCTTTCTTTCGGACAAAAGACAAGAATGAAAAGTTCAAGTTGTCCATGTGTGATTTTTTTTTTTTATTTGATTTTTTTTAAGCCATGTTACTGCCAAGTGCGACAGATTCTACATGCTGCCAGAACTGTGCTGCGTTCTTTGATTTCCTTTTCTCTCTCTCTTTCTCAAGATTTTCTGTCCAAGCCTAGTTTTCATGATCCTCTATTCTGTCCCTAGAATATGGAATGATGGGAGAACATACTGTTAAAAGTCAGCGACCGAGATCAGTACATGACACAAAGAGCCCACAGGAGCGCGATGAGGCTGCTAAATTTATGGCACAAACTGGTAATTCAATAGTTGCTTCTTTCCTTTCCTATGTAAACTAAACTTAATTTTCATCTTAAGTCACTTGCATGCTCTCTTATGTACTGCACTTTTAAGTGACAATGTTTATTTATCACATTTATTTTTGTCCCTCTATCGCTATATAAATACGTTGAGAAAAACAACATGAAGGCGGGCGGAACCGGCCCGATTGGAATTTCAGGTTTCAATTTGTTTTACAAATGATGCAGAAGTCAGTAACTAGAACTCAGACTAAATGAAACGTCTAGGAGTGAAAACGAAACCAAAATAACCCCAATCAATACCTGTAAAGTGCCAAATTATTAACATTAAAATAAAAGATCTGTAGAAAATTAAATTGTTGCTTAATAATGATTTTTTGGTAACACTTTACGATAAGTTTCTGTTTTCTAACATTAGCTAATGCGTTTGATATCATAAACCAGCAAGTTTTCATGTATAAATCTAAAATTGTTCAAAAACTGCATAAATGTATAATAGTTTAAAATGTTTATTAGGTGGATTATGTGAATAATAATAATACTAGCTAATACTAATAAATGCTGTAAAAGTTTTACATATTGTTAGATCTTGTTACCTATTGTGTTAACTAATGTTAATATGCACAACCTTATTGTAATGTGTTACCTGGTTTTGCTTTGTTTCCTTTCATTTCTCTGTATTCCCTGTATTTTCTTTTATTTTCCTTGTATTTCTGCATGTACTATAGATGATGTAAACTCTTTTGGGGAGGGGCTTAAAGTCGCCATCTTATTTTTTGGTTTTGCATCTTTTGTATATTTGTGTAGCGCTTAATATCGTTATGAGTTGCAAACATTGTGCATTACTAAACCTTAACAGCCTTGTTTTCATTCCAATCACTTTCTGTCTCTTTAAATGTTCACTCATCCATTTGCGTTTCTACAGAAGCTGTACAGTACGTCATTCATCGTGCATTTAGTTTCAGATTATCAGACTGTCTGAGTTGTTCTCACCTCATCCACAGTTGATCCACCTTTTGATCTGATCTGATCTCTGACGATGACGTCAGAGGAAGTTGTCACACATTCATGCCTAAATCACATTACAGTAGATTCTCTGAGCGCGTTAGCAGCTGTGTCCAGAGAACATTGTTTAACGTTTAAAGTTACCTCTGGTCATTGTTAGACAATGACATTTGACTTCAATGCCAAAAACAAAAGCTAATTAATGCTGCTATAAATAATTAAAATAAGGCTAAATTAAGTCATTGAAGGTCTGAATCCAACATTTTTCTCCTCATACGTTCCCTTTATTCAGCATCACATGACAATTGGATTGTTCTATTGGGAAATGTTCTTGCTAGACTTCGGTTTTGGCCATGCAGTTGCTCTTTGGGAATTACAGCTGTTCCAGAGTTCAATATTTAGTGCGCAGACATAAAAGCACAACATTTGTCTTATACATTTGCCAGATAACGGTTGATGCTTTTAAACCAACAATTATATCAATAGTAACCAAATAAACTCGATTGAATTGACATTACAGTCAGCAAATCATAATGCTTCCAGCTCAGGACAGTAATCAGACGGAACTTCTGAGAGATTTGATTGGTTGGATTCGACATAGACGGTCCCTCCCCCAAGTGACTGAGCGCAAGCTGCTGAAAATTGCTGTGAGCGGCTAAATATGTTGTGGGGATTTAGCACCGCCCCTTTTACAGTCTTAATTCTAATTGATTTTGCCTGAAAGAGACTAGAGCACAAATCAAAGCATCCAGCTACGTTTAGATGGAGGTTTAGAGGTCTGTTCTGCTGTGGAACTGTAGTTAGTAGAAAACTAACTCCCATCAAAAGGTCATTCTAACTTTAAAGCCATGTTGCATGAATTCTGCATAGTTTATCATATTTTCTATATTTATTTCATCAATTAATTTTGTTTGCCTTTATTTTCTTTCAGTTGACTCCATCAAATCGGTTGCATGCTTTATATGACCATATAAATATGAAGTTAAGCCTTAGGATTTAAATGCTAATACAAAGTAAAGGGCCCTTAATGACATCACCTGATGGCCACACAGTTAAACTGATGTGATCCTGCTTTCAATATGTTTAAATGTAAACGTTTCCCAACACTATTAATACTTTTGATTGTATTCTTCTTAGAGACACCCGAATGCATTTTAACTCTAATTCCAATATTGTATGTGGGCCACAAATTTTTCATCCTCTGGGAAACATCTGCACAGTTTTGTTCCTGCAAAGTTTAGCTTTAACTCCAGTCAAACACACATGAAGTCGCTAGATGAAGATCTTTTGAATGACGTGTCATGTGTGTTTGAACAGGGTTTTAACTGAGTCTTCCAGGAGCACAAGCGAGCAGTTTTTACCACCCCGTCTGTAAAACAACTGAATCTTAAATGTAATTTTAGCAGGATCACTTTCCGCCCCCTTTAATGCTAACCGTGGCCTCTTGTGTAAATTAGCGAGGCCCTTACTGCTCCTACTGGCTCCGCCCCCTCGGGGTGTCACATGACCGTGTTACTGCTTTTAACTGGTGTCACCCTTCTCCTACAGGTGACCCTGGTGCTGAGGAGTGGTCCCAGTGGAGCTCTTGCTCAGTCACATGCGGTCAGGGGTCGCAGGTGCGAACAAGAACATGTGTCTCACCTTACGGATCCCACTGCAGCGGCCCTTTAAGAGAATCCAGGGTGTGCAATAACACTGCCCCCTGCCCAGGTAGTGTTAGCCGCAGACTCTGGACTCTCCCTCAGTGTCTGTGATGTGTCTCTCTTCTCTCAGGGCAGAAAATGTTTCTCTTTTTTGTCCGTTGTCATCGCTTTGAGTTGTTTATTTATGTTTCTGTTTTTACAATCATTCTTATATTATTATTTATCTTTGTGTCTGCTCTGAAATTCACAGTTTTTGCTTGTTTATTTGGTCATTTTTCTTGCCACGGGGACGTTTTCGTCTGGTTTCACACATTTTCACGTTTGCATTTCCCTCATCGTTCACTTTCTCGTGTGTGAGAAGCTCTGTGTGTGATTTCCAACACGATCTCTGCTGAAGGTTGTTGGTGGAAGTGTGTTAGGTGGTTCTCTCTGTGAAGAAGACAGAAGAAGGTAAAGAAAAAACAAATCTATCCTCGTTTGGCCAAAATCAACCTAAATCTCCTTCATTTACTCCTTTAATTGCTGGAGATATCAGTCTTTAATTCTTACTGCTTGAAGGTTTTGTCTTGATAGAACTGAGTTCAGTGACTCGTCAACAACATTGAACTTTGTGTCACGGGTAAACTAAGTTTTATCTCCACTAAAAAGGCATAAAGAGAAACTATTTTTTTAATCTTTGTCACCAGCTCGAAAATTGCGGTTCAGCTCTTTTTAAGAGTTTTGGTATTGGTAAATTAACACTGTTTACACATCACCTCAGCAGCATTGAACTTATGTCACAAGCTAACTGGGTTTTTATTTTAAGCAAAAGGCCTCGAAGAGAGACTTGTTTTGCTTACACCATTAGCTTTAAAAATGCCAATTCAGCTGTTTTAAGACTTTCTGTATGGCTAAATCAATGCTTAACACAGAGTTATAGATACACAGCACTTTCATACGCCCTGTGTAATAAACAGACATGCATTGACTCACTGGCACGTATGTTTGAAATATGTTTGTGCGTGAGAAACGTTATTGATAAGGGAAACATCAATGTTTACTTTGTTAGCACTGGTACAGTAATTTGAGGCAATATTGAGCCTTAGAAAACCAGTAAGTTTTGTGTTCTTTCTCTCTCTCTTTCTTTCTTTCTTTTTCTCTCTCTTTGTCTCTTTTTGTGCATATGTATCTATTTATATATGTATATATTTACAGGAAGACTCTTTCAGCTTTCTGCATTATTGGTATTATTTTAAATGGACTTCCTGTACAAGGTTAAACACAGTGTTTATATTTCCAGTGCAGAATTTCATTCAGTGTTAAATCTTTTCCCAAAAGCCGGAAAGCAGCTCAGATCCGTTGGTGGTGAAAAAGCCTCGCAGGCACATTTAAATGACATGAGGCCGGACCGCCCGGCCACAAGACCCCTGAATACTCAAATAAAACCATTTCTTTCCCCTCAGGACTTGCTTGGACCGCAGCCTAATTCAGCACAACACTGGTTTTATTCTGGGGCAAATCCTTATAAACATCAGTTCAGTGTGTAATGCAGCGAAAACAGCAATAGAGAAACACACTGTAGACTGGAGTCAATGTCCTGCTGCCGTGTGTTTGAACGTTCCTTCAGATCAGTTTAGTTTGTGAAAACATTTCTCTAATGTTTCTATTAAGTAACAAAAATGATATGTTAAATGTTCTAGGCACATTTAAAAGGTATGTTTTTTAATGTTATGCAAACCTCTTTTAAAAATCTGTAACATTTATAAAACGTTTCACAAACAACTTAAGAATGAAGTTTAAAAACGATACACTAATGTTACTGCAAGAAAAAATGTTGATAACTTTGTGAGAACTTTCAAAGGACGTAACATTAATGTTAGTGAAACAGTTTAAAAATGTTACAGAATTTATTTTTTTAGGGTTATTAACACATCTAAAAACTTTTAAATGTTCCTACAGCTTTTATTGTTATTTAATGGAAATGTATTGGAAGTTTTTCAACAAAAAATGTTAGCTGAGTGAAAACGGTGTGAATATGTCAAATATTAAAATGCATTAATATTACCATGAACTACATACAGTTACAGGAATGTGGCAAACTATTAAGATAAGCTGAAAAGAAAAACTGACATTTTTGTTCCTAAATGCCTCCTGATTTAATTAGACACACAGCCTCAACGTCAAACACAACAGATACGGAAAGCTTTTCTCCTATGTAAGCTGATTTATTTTGCCATCTTAACAACGCACAATTCTGAATTAGCATTTTAATATTTGCATTTCACATTGTTTTTCTCTTCTGTATGTAGCCAATCAGAGCAGCTGAAAACCGCCGGTGGTGTCCATCAACTTACCTTCAACACAATTCAAAGAATGACGTTTTGGTCACATCGTCTAATATCTTCATATCGATGTGAATCCAGCGGATAAAAAGGTTTCCTGTTAATGGCAAAGCCATTGAGCTGGTTTTTGGAAATGCCTGCTGTTTCTGAGTGCTTCAACGAGAGTTTGTTTTTAATTAATGCCCTTTGAGTGGGATTGGAGTTTTCATTATACAGTAAGAGCATTAGAGAGGGATTTGGCGTTTGGAGGGGGGAAATGTTGCCCGGCAGTCTTGACACTGATGACTGGATTAAGCTCCAGTAAGTGTTGCGTGCGGAACGCACACCTGGGACTCTGAGAGGTACGAGAGAGAACCGGTACAGCAGCCCCCCGATGTGTCTTTCATCATGCCAAAACAAAAGGCTGGGGGTGGTAAACAAGGGGGTGTAGTAGTTTTGACTCATTGCTGTGGTGGTGTCAGTGAGTGGCCGCAGAGTCCATGCAATATTTGAGTGATGCTGTGTGTGTGCGGGCTAGCGTGTCGTCCGCGGTGCGCATGTGTCTTAACTCTTGTCCTCTGTTGGCAGTGCACGGCGTGTGGGAGGAGTGGTCTCCATGGAGCCTCTGCTCCTTCACCTGTGGGCGGGGCCATCGCACCCGCACTCGGATATGCACGCCGCCGCAGCACGGAGGACGCGCGTGCGACGGACCCGAGACCCAGAGCAAGCTCTGCAACATCGCACTCTGCCCAGGTCTGTCTGCTGAAACGCCTGTAACCTCCACTGTCTGTTCCTGTCTCTTAACTTTCTCTCCGCTCATCTGAGTCATTCTCTTCCAAATCCTGCCCCTCACGGCTCCCTCGAGCTTCTGCCTTTTTTCTAGCCACTCTGTAACCGTAATCAATTTCGCTGTAAATTGAAGACCACTCCACTCATTTGGATGCGGTTGCGAGCGGCCGTCCTCCGAGAATGATTTGGTGGAATTAGGCCCGTCACGGCAGCCCCTGAATGTTTGATCCCGTCTATAAAGAATCAAAGCTCATCTCACGTGGAGGCGGCCCTGGGGAGTAGAGCGGCAGATGCCAGCGGTGCAGCGTTGCAGGATCCGTTACAGAACAGTTTATTACGCAGCACAGGCGGGGAATGAATGCGAGGCTGCTTGGCATGTTGATAGCAACCGCGTGCAATAAAACCCAAATGCTGGAGAAGTGCCGGTTCACGCTCAAAACGATGAAGATGGAGTGAAATCACATAAGCGATGTGAGTTGCACGTGATGGGCACGTCGGGTCTGAGCGTGTTTAGCTTTGCCAGGGTAAGTAGCAATATTGGGCAGCTTTGTCAGTCCGGGGCTTTAAAAGTCTCGTCCCATTAAGCAAAAAAGAGGCAGTTAGCCTCTCGCTAAACCTCTGTGTTTTGTTGTAGCCCAATGCGATCGCTCGTGCCAAAATCCAGTTTGCATATTTTGGTCCGAGCTTTTTGAGTTGACCTCAGAGCTCAGATGTGATAGAAAATCTCCATTTTCACCATTTGCAATAAATTTCCTGTGGTTGTGAAATGGAGGCTTTTTGTAGCACATCACAAGCTGCGAATATTCAGTGTAAGAGTAGCTTTTAGCGGCTGTGTTGGTTAGTTGGCAGGCTATCTCACTCACTCAGGTATTATTACCTCTTTTGCCAGGGTTAATAAGGTTATTGTGGCTGATAGCGGCTTTAATTCCACATGTATGAGGTCTTTGTGTCTCATATTCTGTCCGTCTCCAATCTGATTACATTCTAATTGAAACACAGCTGTTTTAAAATCGTGAATTCTTCAAATGATAAAAAAAATGATAAAATAGCAAATGTTCTGTATATGAGAAGAGGAACCTGAAAGTCAAGTGTGTCATTTCTGTGCCACTAAATATTTGCATTTTAGGAGAAAGTTATTGTGGCGCTCTGCGCTGTATGATTTGGAAAATAATAATCATATTACATTTTCAGGTGTTGTGACTGTGATATGATGAACGTTTAACATTAGTTAAGTAAAAAACACAAAAAGAAAACATAAAATCACATTTAAACAGCAGATCAAGCACTTGCTGGCCATGGCGTTTGTTTTCAAATGGAGACATGTTGTGGCCATTATAAGAGTTCACACTTGTGTAAACTGTAAAAGAACCAACAGACGCCTCCTTCAGCGACTATAGAACTGATCTATTTTTAGTTTGTATTTAGCTGTGAAAGTGTTTGTTCCACTTTACATCAGGTTGTTGGTTTAAAGAACCCAATCAGCTGGAATATTGTTTCTTTTCATTCTGCGGTTGGACTAATGCAACGCAGCATCGTGTGTTTTATAGCACACGCGTGTTGTGAGGATATTGCTGTGTAGTCTCAATGTGTTTTACTGCGTGTTGCTATGCGGTCGCTAAGTCACGTTTTGTGCAGTGCTAAAGTGTTGAGTCATGTTTTACTCATTGCTACGTGGTTGCTAAGGCATTGCATCACATTGTGGTCGCCAAGGTGACAATCCGTGTTTTACACATCGCCGTGTGGTCGCTAAGGTTTTATGAGTGGCTGGAAGTCAGATGCATCCACCTTACGAGCCAAAGTGTCTGTGATATTATGGTCTGTAGATACGGCCCGGCTACTTTAATGTACATTTATGGGATTTTGTTGCCTGAACTCAGGAAACATATTTCTTCTTTCTCTGCACCATATTTTCTCCCCTGTCCCTGGGCTGCTGTTTTTGGCGTTCTGCATGGCCGGCCGCAGTGGATGGGCAGTGGCAGGATTGGAGCGCATGGAGCGATTGCTCAGTGACCTGTGCCAACGGGACACAGCAGAGGAAGAGACAGTGTTCGGCGGCGGCTCACGGAGGATCTGAGTGCAGGGGACACTGGGCCGAGAGCAGGGAGTGCTCCAATCCTGAGTGCACAGGTATGACCGTCCCTCTGAGAGCTGCTACAGAGTTCGCTCATCAAAACTGAACATTCTGTCATCATTTACTCATCCTTGTGTTGTTTCAGACCCGTGTGACGCACACAGAGAGATTATGCATCATGTTGGTGACTGACAGCTTTATACGTGCCATAAATTTTCTTTGTATAATAAAAAGAGCAGCAACGAAATAAAATAAGATGCATTTGAAATGTTATGAGGGTGTGTAGATTATGACAGAATTGTTTATTTTGGGGGTCTGTTATACATTTAAGATATAAGATATAGGACCTAAATTCCAGCATAACCAAAAGAAATCTTTGTGTTTAAGTTTCTGTTTTGACCTTCTTTCTTAAATAACCAGCAATAAAAGCAGAGAAGATATTTTTAGCTCTACTGCAGTTTTACCTTGAAATAGT
Organism: Yasuhikotakia modesta; assembly: GCA_036877545.1. NCBI lineage: Eukaryota > Metazoa > Chordata > Actinopteri > Cypriniformes > Botiidae > Yasuhikotakia > Yasuhikotakia modesta. Next base: position 33,339 of record JBAJNP010000873.1, on the reverse strand, counting down.
TTGATGAACACAGTGTTCTTACCTGTTGAAACCGACAGTGTTTAATTATTTCACTGGCCATGACTTGCTTCCTGTTTTTTTGTAGTTGGCAGCAGGAATTATTAAGAAGTTGGACATCTGTACAGCATTTATTATGAAAAACTCTTTTTTTAGCGTATGGAACATTGAGTCTGTAATACTGAGATAATGTTCTAAAGTTTATTTTGTTTACAGAATTACTGCAGATTTATATTTGCTTCCCATGTGTGTTTTTGTGCAGAAATATGGATTTAGAAATATGGAATTTGTGTGTTATTGGTCTCAGAGGTAACAGAGTAAAAAGCACAGAACAAAATGAAACACCAGCCGTAATCTAAAGCTAACCAAACGAATCGTCAAGAGGTCCGTCGTTAGCTACAAGCCAGTGTCTGCTCTGTGTGGTGGGCTGCTGCCGGGGGTCTCTGCTCAGTATGCCTGGCAGGTATGTCAGTGCTACACAGGGGCCTCTCAGCACGGCACATTTGAGCTGAGACTGTTTCTCAGGCTCCGTGATAACAGAGGGCCTCAGTTTGCAGTGATTGAAAGAGACTTTACTGTATGTTGTAGCATCAGCGTTTCAGCGTTGTGTTTATTATGCATTTGCCATAACAACAAGCGCTAAAGCTTTACCTTGCATTACAAGGTAAAGTTTCTATATGAAATATTTGTACGTTTTAATTTTATAGCACTTGCTAGGAAGTGTTAAATTTCTCAAACATTCTGTTTTGTTTTATTGTTTAACTTTTGCAGTTAATTCAGCCTGAAACCACTTAACTTACAGACAACTTTGTTTTCAAAGTGTGTTTTCTGCTTTAGTGTTTTGGTAAATTGTGTACATTTTAACAAAAGAACAACTTGAAACAGCTGTTGAATGGTTAAACCTAGTTATATCTAGTTTGAAAGATGAAATATAATTGGCGAACTCTTACGATAAGCACTTGTGTGTGTATGTGTGTGTGTGTGTGTGTGTGTGTGTGTGTGTGCAGTCAGTGGAGGACACAGCGCAGATGCTGTTTCAGATACTGAGTCTCTTTGAACTTTACAACATCATCTCCAAGATGTCTTTGACATATTTATTGAGGCGCTTGATTAAATGCTTTGTATGAAGTCATGCAGAGGTCAGATACAGTATTTCAGTGCTTCTATATCGTCTGAACCTTGTTTATTTATTGATTTCAGAGTATCTCTCCACCAGCAGCCGCCCACGTAATCTAAATGATAATGTAAATGTGTCCTTGATCAGACAGTACAGTCTGTACAGGTGAGCACAGGTGAGCACGGCTGCTCCACGTGTGATTTACAGCAGTGCTGAAGGAAACATCTGTCTTTTTCCCTTTCCAGTGTTGAAGATTTTATGCCGTTCATTAAATGCCCATAAAACATTTTTAAAACTTTATCATAAAGTGTTTCAGGCCTGACAAAGAGAAAAATGATTTTCGGGGCGCCGTGACGCTCATCAGACAGACAAATATATGATGGTTGCGGGTTTGGTGGTAATGATGTTTATTAATTAACTGAAGAGAGAGTTCTGACAGAGGTTTGGGGTTTATGTATGATGTCGCTGTGCAGCACGGCAGGTTAGAAAAGATGTGAGAAACTGGCTGACTTTTAATGCTGAAATCCTCCTGTTCAAGCGAGTGTGTTTTATAATGTTCCACATCACACGTCTCGTAATTGTTTTCAGCGTTTACAAAAGTCTCTGGAATATGTTTCATGAGCTCACGGCCACACAAAGGTTTCATCTCATTACCGATACTGAAAGGGACGATATTATGAAAGATGAAATGTAAGAGATGATAAACGGAATAAGATTCAGGCAGCTGTTCGGCTTTAACCTCAGATAATGTGTTTGTCACGTACAGTCACAGAAAGATGCCAAACCCCCTCCCACAGGATTTCTGCATAAATCTCTCATAACGATTAATCTGATCTTTAACTGGAATGACAACAAACACAGTCTTACTTAAACAACACAAACGGTGATGCATTTTAAAGTCACACTGTTTAAAGCTTTCACAGCGCGGGTGGCTAAAGTGCAACACCTGGATCTAATAACCTTCGCCTGAGGCTTTCTGTAATTATGAATCAGACCTGCATAACAGTTTCAGTAGTAATTCTGGGATCTCTGCTCTGATTGGCTCTCATGAGGTCAGGACTGCAAACTCTGAGTTCTGGGTGTTACAGGATGTAACTGATTGTTTGGGCTGCTAACTCATTAGCATAAGGAGTCACATATTTTTGCATTTGTGATTCTAAATATAGCAATTATCAATATGTTTTATAATAATCTATCTATTTATCTGTCTGTCTGTCTATCTATCTTCTACCATTATTATCTGTCTCTCTCTCTCTCTGTCTGTCTGCCTATCTAATCACTGTCATCTGTCTGTCCAATCACCGTCTGTCTGTCTGTCTGTCCAGCAAATGGTCAGTGGAACCCCTGGGCGCCGTGGAGCGGCTGTTCTAAGTCGTGTGACGGGGGCTGGCAGCGGCGGGTGCGTGTGTGTCAGGGGCAGGCAGTGACGGGGCAGCCGTGTGATGGCAGTGGAGAGGAGGTCCGCAGATGCAGCGAGCAGCGTTGCCCAGGTAACCCTGCAGATAATTGAGCCCCAAGAGTCAATTATGTCAGAATGGGCAGAAAGGGGTGAATGAGATCCGGATGCTGGGATAATTATCTTTCCTGTTCAGAGAGCCACCATTTCTTTACACTGGGTCATTATTTGTGTGAGAAATAATGATGGCGCGCCGGCGCTGTGTGTTTCTTGGCGGAGGGAGAGGGCAGTTTTGGACAGTAATGGATCTTTAATGTTACATAAACGATGCCATGCCACTTTCATGCATGAGTTTCCATGGAAACGGTGCTAATGGTCATGGTATGTGTGTGTATAAATATATATAAAACAGGGATGTATGTTGCATGTACATTTGCATGTATTATTTATATTTATATACATTATCTTTATTAATGTATGTATTGCATATATACATACATATATACATATTTATTTATACATATGTATAAATGTGTTTGGTTGCAGCTCCATATGAGATCTGTCCTGAAGACTACGCAGTGTCCATGCTGTGGAGAAGAACTCCCTCTGGAGAACTGGCCTTCAACAGATGTCCTCCCAATGCCACGGGTAAGAGGAACCACCACAGCAGAAGAGGAGCTACACCGACACTGTTAAAGACACACCGGGCGAAAACAACAGCATCACTTTCACAGAAAGAAAACAAAGATGGTTTCCTTCACTCCGTTTATTTCAATGGTGCTGAAATTATTCAGAACCTCCAAAGCCCACAATGACAAATGTTTCTGACTGGTGTATTCAGCTGTACTGTGACTGCCTTTAAATGCTTTATGTTGTGTGTACCTAGAGATTTTTGTCATTTGCATACCATTCAGCCCTCCAGCGTTTTGTCAACACGTCTGCGAGGCTGCTTTCAAGGCGGAGATGAAGTATTGAGGGAAAACAGCAAAGAAAAGCGATTCTGTATATTTTTCCAACAAAATATAGTTGCGCTCCGACTGCATACACACTGCGGCTGAATGTGGTTTCACTCCAGTTCAGTCTGCTTGCTCCTGTTCACACTGAGATTACTGTATGAGTGTGACAACCGAATTGACTGCTTAAAAAAAGTCAGGGAGTACAAGCATGTTTCTGTTTTTTATTGTGTACTAAACTGAATTAGTTACTGAATTAGTTAGTGACTGACTCATTTGTAATCCAGAGAGAGACCGTTTTCACACAGCAGGTCTGATGATAATTAGCTAAAATGATAAGCTAATATATAGTCAAAAGCGTAATCAGTTTTGTTCCTCGACCTTTGGCGCGTGTTCATATTATGACACCAAATCCCCTCCAGCGTTTGTTAGTGTCTGTTTCTCTGGCTGGTTGCTTTATGTGAGATGCTGCTCTGAGATGTTGCCGCTGGTGATTGTGCTGTGAGATTGGCAGAAGGTGTTGTATTGTTCTCGGAGCTCCTGGTTTCTCAGGGCGGCACCATCTCTCCGCTCGGTCACCGCTGAAAGAGCAGGTGATGGAAAAGAGTCAAAAATGTGGGCAGAAGAAACAGCAAGCAGCTCAGTGTAGCAGGAACTATGCAGTGTGTGTGTGTGTGTTCAGATGGATTAATCTCTTTGTGGATACCTTTCAATATGTGGGTGGGCTGTTGCCATAGGCCAGTGTGTGCTTTTGTATTTTGTGTTTTACATTTTGGTTAAAAACATTATATCATTTATACATGAGAGAAGCAGTGTGTCAGACCGTAGGTGGAGGCGCTCAGATTTACATTGTCTATTTTCTACATAACCCACGTCAAATTCTGGGGTCGCGTAAAATCATTGGAGCGAGATCTGACGTTAACGACGAGAAGGAAAATCTTCGTTCATTACGAGGTTAGAATTAAATTAAAGTCGGTCTGTTTCTGCGAAGGACTACAATGCAACAAAAATGAACGGGCGCCACCAAAATCAAAACTCTGGAAATAGTTTAAGATGCTGGGAAATGATTAATAGGGGAAGAAGAAATCAATAAGTGGCAGAAAAGCTAAAAACGTGTCAGATATTGAGAACTTTTCATTGCTCGCTTTGTCCCATTTTTGTGAGTGTGTGTGATTGAATGGACTTCATGATCGTGTGTTTGTGTGTGTGTGAGATTGGACAGACTTCATGATTGTGTGTGTGTGTGTGTGTGTGTGTGAGATTAAGTCTCCTTAGGCCCCTTCTGTGGTTCCATGTGTGTTTTAATGGTGAGATCTGAATGTGGGGGCTTTGATTCTGCTCTGTGGGGGGTTTCTGTGATCTGTGCACTGGATGCCTCAGCTTGGGGGCAGGCGGCTGGCTGCAGCTGCGTCTCAGGTTGGCAGTGCAGCGGGTGGTGGAACTACGTTCGAATATGAGCTGATAGCAGCCGCTGCGCGTGGTGTGCACGGTTGCGGGTGGGTGTGGCGAGGTTGTTCTACAGGCAGAACGTGTTTTTAATGCAAATCGATACACGTAGGATGCGCTCCAACGGGTTGGAGGCGGGGAATTTGCTCGAGAATCGTGCGCGTTTGCGTGAGCGTTCGCATTTGTTTATTGCGCCTTGCACGTGTGGGCGGCAGTCTCGTTGATATCTCAGGTTGCAGGTTTCCATTGACAGTCACAGAAAACAAAAAAACCCTAATCGTCGTGTGACAGCTAGTATAGGTTAACATCATAATCCTTGAGAAGGAATTATGACCAGTCCTGCAAAGAACACAGCTGCAGAGGTTTGGTGGGCATGCACGCATTTACTGCAGTGGCACATGCACGGTGCATGTGATGTGGCAACTAGAGCACCCGGATGATGATGAAGATGAAGGCTGCCGTTTCCCCCCACATTTCTTTGAATGTGTGATGTGGGGGCTGGCAGGTGAAATGATAAAAGAGAAGTATAAAGCTCTTTCTATCTGTCCCTGCGTCTCAGTCTGTGTTTCTCCTCCTCTGTCTCTGCAGGCACCACTAGTCGACGCTGCTCTCTGGATCACCGTGGGGTGGCCTATTGGGAACAGCCCAGCTATGCCCGATGCATCGCAAATGAATACAGATACCTGCAACAATCAGTAGGTGCAGCGTCAGCGCGCAGTGCTCCGCGTCTCTTTGTGATGCGCCATAAATTACCCCTGCAGTCGTGATCGTCACCCGAAACCATTTCCACAGCACCCCAGACCACCCCGCAGCTCTCCAAGATTAACTGCTATCATCCAAAAGGCAAATTAAACTGCTAGTTTTGCAGTTTTTCCAAACCTCGTGATAATGGAGGACTCTAATTTCCCGTACAATCCCAGGGATGGTTGTCTTTTCCTTCTTGATTTTTAGTTCTTTAAACTCCCAGTTTTATTTGAGTCTTGCGTGCTGGGTTGTGTTAGTGCTGTGCTGGTTTCCTTACAGGACGAACGACTGCAGGTTGTTGTTGTTCAGATTTCAGCTGTTTTTCTGGGATGTACATTAGGTCCTTACAATCCAAGCCAAACCTGAGTCTTCTCACTTGCAGTCACACTCAATTCAATCCACATTGTTCAATATGACTTTATAGTCTGTGTGCATGACATCATACAGTGAGTGTTTGCCGCTCTGTTCTTACAGCAGAGCTTAAGGATGAAGTGCATATTGTTTTTTTTAATTAAGGTTAAAATAATTTCTCCTGTTGCTGTTTAAAATGCACAGACGTCTGTAAGAAAGGAAGCCATCGATTTTAATGGCCTTTCAGCGGCTCACTGTGCATTTAAAACAGTGCTTGTTTGTTTGAGCAGTCCGACATGTCAACATCAGGCTCAACAAATGGTGTAAGTTTGGGGACGGGGTTAACTGAAATAACTAAAAAATGGATAAAAAGGAAAAGGGTTGGGAAACAATGACATTTACAATTTTGCAAAAATTATCCAAAATTGAACATCATGTTTTTTTGTTGTGCCAATTCAAATACTTAATCTTTTTACATGGAACACAGCAACAGTTTAATATTTTATCATTTAAAATATTCTTGAGATTATTATTATTTACATACAATTTATATTGTTTAGGATTTATTGTATGTTAATATTATATTGTGGTTTATACTGTAGTCTATATTGTGGCTTATATTGTGGTTTTATATTGATACTTTTTATAACCAGTTTTTAAATTTGATTTAAGCTGCAATCCACAGCTTTTGTCTCTCTGCTGCCTCTACTGTTTGAAATATAAAATTACAGGCAGCTTCCGAAGTTATTTCCTTAACATGAATGACAAGCTTAAATAAAAAAAAAAGCTATAAACTGTTTATCATTTTAAACCCAAAGAAGTCACAGATTGCAGCTCTAAACACAGCTGGCAGGTTTATGAAGCTCAGCTGCAGAGATGTTGTTGACATGGTCGGGGCGTCAGAACATCACTGGAGGACACACAGAACCCAGTCTCATCTGTCTCCAGGTCCAGGGGCACCTTGCTAAAGGTCAGAGGAATCTGGCAGGGGACGGCATGTCCCAAGTCACAAAGGTCCTTTTGGATCTCACCCAGAGACGCAATTTCTATGCTGGTGACCTTCTCTCCTCCGTGGAGATCCTTCGAAACGTTACGGACACCTTTAAACGGGCCAGTTATGAACCTTCATCTGATGACGTGCAGGTAGGAGCCAAGCTGCTATTGGATGTTTCATATTCATGTGAACCTTGTTCTGTAACATTGGTAGACATTGGTAACTCTTAAAATGATATTGTTGTTATTTGTTATTCAAGTTAATAGTGAAACATTTGAAAATGTTTGAATAATGTTTTTATAACCACATGTGAACATTCAGCCAATGTGTTTAACATTCATTTGTTACTTAATGGCAGCATTAGGAAAACGCCTCAGGAAATCTTTGAAGGGTGTGAGCTGTGATTGAAGTTAACAAAATTGGCAGAAATCACTTACAGCACCTTCAGAACGGTAGTGCAACTTCATGGACCATGACAGATAAACATCTTCTCACTTTTGCCCCTCACTGAGAGCTTATAGGATTTTGACACCGTTCACCGGCTGCTGATAAGAGATTGTAGCTAAAGTGTATTTCGTTCGATCTCAAAGCATCGTAACCTTTCAATGCTAGAATAAACAGATTGTTCACCAACTGCTCGTGAAAATGTGGGTATTTTTACATAATAAGACAGAGTGTTCGCTGATTTTGATGTTTGCATGTTAGTTCGGTGTGGGCGGTTTTTATCTGCGCCCCGATGTAACCCGGAACGGCCCCCCCCACGCACGTGTGCCGAGGAGGAGCGTGCGTTCTGGAACTGTAATGCTGTGTTTAAAAGGACACATTACCACCAGAGGGAGCATAAGCACTCAAGTAGAAAAACAAGCGTGTCGGAGCCAAGACGCTGCCTCGCTCCTGCCTCTCCCCTGCCTCTCACGGCACAGAGGCAGAACAGCAAACAGGAACGACAGGCACCCGTCCAGGCAAATATCTCATTCAGTCCAGACGCTACAGCAAACCGCAGCTCTCTTTCCTGTCTTAGACTCGAGTCTCAGCTCTCCTAAGCGCCTTCAAACCCGAACGCCGCTGCTCTGTCGTTCCCCTCAATTATGTTCACATTTGAGTGCTTAGAGAAGATCAACCGGTCCCAGAATTGAAAGCAGCAGGAAATCTCAGGTGTGTTTTAGAGTCGAAGCCGATGGACGTCTCTGTCATCTCCATGCGATTCAGTGCCGTGATCCTGCGTGTAATTCCTCAAGATGCTGTTTGTTTAGACATTCGAAACGCAAGAGAGGCTCTTCATTATACTGTGTGTGTCTGTGTATCTGTGTGTGTGTGTCTATAGGGCCAATTTATTTTATGTCCTCACAAATATAGTTTAAAATTTTGTTCTTGTGAAATGTTTTGCTGTACATCCAATACTGTCAACAGATTTATGTGAGGGTTGAGGGTAATTTGTGTGAGACAGGGTAAGAATGTCATTGTTTTAGTGTGAAAATGAGACTAAAAAATGAGTGTGTGAAAATGACTCACAGAAATAGCTTCTCAAGTCTGTGCCTTTCAGAAGCCCCCCGTTTAACAGAGTTGATTTATTTACCCAAATAAATAATGAAATGAAAAGTGCTTTTGTAAAAATAAGATTAAAATCATGTACGCTCACATGAGAGGAGGAGTCCAGTCACATCAATGGCCTTATTTTCAGAATAAGAGCGGGTCACCGAGTTCAGAGCATCAGAACCATCACACTCGCTTTATCTGTGCAAAAATCTTACTACCAGACAAATCATGACTGATATAATAATGCAAAAGTCTTGATGCACATCAACTAGTGATATGTTATACATCCGATGTGATTTCTGTGATATTCTGCTGTTATTATAAATGCAACATGCATTAATTCATGACAGTGTGTTAGTATTATTAGGCATTATTAGCAATTATGATCAGTTTTCACTGCAAAAAAACAAGCAGTATTTTTGTTACATAAGCAGTCTTTGTGTTCTGTATTTTACAACTAAACAGAAATTGTGACTTGAATCTTAATTAAAGACACATTATCTTTTCAGGTTTCATTTCTAATGCAATTTAGCTTCTGTAAAATTACTAGTATCAGTGTTTGTACTGTAGTCACATGCACCTATGACAGGTAGAGTGTATATGTATGTGTTTGTACCAGATGCTAATGTTTGATGTTTGTGTCTCCATGCAGAACTTCTTTCAGATCATCAGTAATCTGCTGGAGGAGGAGAACAGAGAGAAATGGGAAGATGCACAACAGGTGGGTCTGAACATCCTCCGTGAATCTAGCAGGAGCGGATCTCAGTGTCTGGTGTTGTGTCACACTGCAGCTGATGAGCCCTCCGCCCATCGATCGCTCTCACCCGTGCAGATGCTTTAGGTAATTGTTGGGTCAAAAGGGTGGCTGTCTCCACAGGCAGGGCTGCGTCAAACCCCGACCTCCCTGCTGTGGTGATTGGTGAAGGACGTGCGCGTTTCCTTCTGCGGCCACTAGATGGCAGCAGCTTTGGCAACAAACGTCCAGCTCCCGTTGTGTCCGGACGCGATGAAGCATCATCTTCCTCTCTGTGTTTTACATACACTGTCTGTGAGAATTTGTGCTCTTCACAGCCTTAAACAAAACCACTAACTCCATTATTGTGGCTTTGGACCAAATTGAGTGCCTTTATTTTTTATGTCCCTTTTCTTTCTTTAAGCTTAAACTTGTAATAGCTGTTAAGCGGCCGGTTGTGTGTGAGTGTGTGTCAGACGTAAGCTGCTTTGGAGCAGTGATGTTTTCTCTGGGCTCAAACACGTGTCCTTGAGGCAGGCAGGGTTCTGCGTGTCAACAGCATTAGCGGTTAATAGAGTTTACAGTAGCAGAGTGTCACAACTGTTTTGTAGGAAAGTCATGTGTTTTTGCTCTGAAGTGTGTTTGCACTTGCCCAGGCTGTTTTGTGTGATCTCTGAGTGAACGTGACTGATTTTCTCATTGGAGAAGCTTCTAGGCTTTGTCACAGATTAAATCTTCAAGCTCCTGGAATCATTAAAGGACATCTGAGGAGGTTGTCAGCAGCTCTGTGAAATCTGACCTCAGAAAGAGCGTCTGTTTAAAGATCACCAGGTCTTTATCTCGTGTGCCTGTCTTGTCATCTTCTACAGAGTCAGATGGCCTGGTGTTCCCAGGCTGAGCTTTGATTGTCCGTCTGGAGTTCATGGCTGCAGATTTCTGCTCTTTTCTGCTGAGTTACAGTTACAGCTGCTATTTGCATTATTTTACAAACATGTATGTAAGTGCACAAGTATAAGTGCATATTTTGTTAGAGGTGAACCAGATGACAGATACATGCTTTATGCTTTTTATATAAAATACATGCATGTATATATATTATACAATATATGAATAAAATAAGAAATACGTAAGAATAAAACCTGCTACTTAAATAAATACAGACAGACAGATGAGGCTGGTTGATATTACATGGCAGAGCTCAGTGCAGTAGCAGTGCTGCTTCATCTAATGGCCGTCTGTCTCGGCCATTTCCCGCACTGCTGTCTTCCTGCACACTTCAGCAGCCCAGTGCTGTTGCCATGGAGAGGGATGCTCTCGCTGTCCCTCGCCAGTGGAAGCGAGGGGGAGGGGGCGATCGTGTCCTCAGCATCTCTCTCTCTCTCTGTCTGCAGCCTGTCTGATTGACTTGGCCCGAGATCGGCCCCCTGTGCGAACGCAGAGCCCGACTCCTGCCAGGGGATTATTAGAGATGTGACTCCATCGCCCTGTTTCTGCACCTCACTAAGGGTGCTAATTATGAAATGTCACTCAGTGCTGTTTTTCTGCACCCGCTTTTTATTTTTTTGTCGTTTGCAGATTGGCCGCAATGTGTTTTTTGCGTGGTGTTTGTTGTCACGGGGGGAGAGGGTTCGAATGATACTAATGAGAAGAGAGAAGTCTGCTGGGTAAAAGGGTTAAGATTCTCTTCACAACATTTGTGATAAAAATGTTACTGATAACTTCTGTCAAGACGTCAAAGATTGTGATTTTGACACTGTCGAATCAAAGTCAGTTTTGATCTGACTGTTAAAAATTCACTGGTGGATGTTTTTCCACCAAATAGATTCTCCTTTCAATCTTTATCTGAAATGTAATTACGTTCGACACCTCAGAAACAACTTTCTTGTTTTGACGCTTGTCAGAATTCCTGAAAAGAAAACTTTTTTGGGGACACACAGACACAAAATAAGTTTTAAAGGCTGATTTTATATAAAACAATTGATTATCATTTATAGAATTTCAATAGATTTTATAAACGTCCAGAATGCCGACTCATGGTAAAGCTGAAGGCTGTTTGTTTTCCTAAAGATCTTTGAGGGCTTGTGGAGAGCTGGCAGATGTAAATAGCTGAGTTCAGGCAGCTGAAGGTCGCGCATTGGCTCGGCAGACCATGATGGTATTGACTGAAGAGAGCAGATACTCTGACAGGCTGAGGCGGCGCGTTCGACCCGCGCTTCACCTGAGTTCTGCTCTGACACTGATGGTTGACTCTCCAGAGAGCCTGTGAGTCCTGCACAATCATTCTGCAGCACGAGTTTGTCTTTCTGAAGGACTGAGCAGACAGGAAGTGCAGCCCTGAGAGATGAGATGGAGAGGAAGTGCCCTTTACAAAGACTTTACAGTCTCTTTCCAGAGTTACTTGCGTAGCTCCAGGAGAGCTGCTTTTAACAGACTCAGCGTTGTTTCCTGATACTGTTGTGTTGGAGGTTAAGCTTGTTAAATTTATTTAATGTCACAATTAAATAAATTATTTTGGCTTGACAGAATTAAAAAGTTACTGTTACTGTAGAAACTGATTTAAATTACTAATGAATGAGGGTTATTTCAGAGCTGAGATCAAAAGCTTAAAAAAGTAACTCCACTTTGTCACCAAACATGATAATTGAAGTGTGTTCTTTTCTAAACTAGTCTGTCTAGTTTAAGTCTGTCTGTCTTTCTCTTAGTATTTAAAGTACGGAAAAACTTTTTCAGACATTAAGCTCTGAGCTCTTTCATGTTCTCCAGATTTACCCTGGATCCGTGGAGCTCATGCAGGTCATTGAGGAGTTCATCCACATCGTTGGACTGGGAATGAAGGACTTTCACAATGCCTACCTGATGACAGGAAACCTGGGTAAGACCAACGATGGAGCAAACGCATCAATAATGTTAATTACAATCAAAACCTATCAAACTAATGTGGTAACCCAGCTAACAAAGAACGTTTCCTGAATGTTGGCAAGCGCTCTTTTAAGGTTATCTAAAATGTGCTTGCAGTAAGGTTTGTTTATTTTTAGGTTGTTAGTGAAACATTTTACAAACATTAGTAATTTGAATAACGTTTTTTAAAGAACCATAACATTAATGCAATGTCTAAAAAACTTTTAAACATTTCTATGATGTTCCAGATAACATTTGTAACAGTTTGGGTGCTGTAAGAAACCTTAGGGAAACATTCTTGCAGTTCTCTGGAAATTTATACGCTCTGTCGTAAATCAGCCTGAGAAAGAGAGAAGAGTTTTATTTTAGACAAACAGAATCTTTTCTCCTCCATCTTGTGTATAGTTGAGAATTTATAATGTGTCTTCTACCTGTTAACCTGATATCAGTGTGATTTATACAGTGAAGTGTTTTCAGCAGCGCTTTTCACGTAATGATCCCGCATCGCTCAGAATTACGGCGCTAACGGCTGCTCACGCACCGATCTCCCTTCCGCTCGTTTAACAGAATGAATCTGAAATGCGTTTGTTTCCGCCGGTGATTCTCATTGGCTTAGTTCTTTATTCAAACGCACGATACATTGACCCACAGAATTATAATCTGCATGAACTGCGGAGCTCAACAGATATGAAGTGAATGAATTAACGTGACCTTGTCAGCAGACACACGCTGGAGTCTGTAATGTTTGGAATGGTACTTAAAACCCGACTGTCGTTAAAATGGCAATTCCTCTCAAAGGCACCTTCAGTTTCGTCTTTAATGTTAACTTGTTTTATGTAGCTTGCCATAAAACATCGAGAAGATTGTCTCAAAGTGTCGTGAAGTTATATACAATATATATTCAAAGGCTGGTTTAATGGTTTGAGGAGAGTGCCCTTCAAAAACATTTGGAGATGTGCTTGTTTACTGTGTTTTTGCTCAGCTTGGTTTCTGATGGGCTCTTTAATTCAGCAGTCGCTGTAGGACACACATTGGGTGAAGTTGTGTTTTCTTTGAGAATTGAACCCGTAACCTTGGTTTCTCATGCTGTACCTGTTGAGCTAGAAGAGCACTTTTGATTGTACCATTTAAATTAAATTTAAAATCCCTTGTGTTTGCAGGACATATTTGTGGCTGTTTTGCATACATGAATGAAGCGGATTCAGATGTACAGTGTTGTGTGGGATAAAACATACAGCATGATGCAGGAGAAAACTTAGCTAACAGGGAAAATGTGCAAAACATTGACTAACGTTTTCTAAAATTTATTCATTAAAAATGTATATATTATATATCAAAAATGATTCTAGAGTTGTCACTGGAACCTGTTACAGATGTTCAAATAATTTATATAACATTAACGCAACATCTAAATGACTGGATGTTTTACATGTTCCTAGATCGTTTTTGTTACCTAATGTAAACATTAACTAAACGTTCTTACAACCTGAAGTTGTAAGTTGGGTAAGAGCTATGAATGTCAAGCAGTGACTGAGTGCAGTAAACGGATGATTGATAAACCAGCTCAGAAGGTGAAAGTAAATGAAGCAGCTGCGGTTAACAGATGCAGGAACAGACGTCAGCCAGTCAGTCAAGAAACTGAGAGCGTTTGTGAAGCATATGTCCGCTGTTTAATTCCTTATCAGCCTCTGTTATGAGACGGAGAGAAAGTTAACTTTAAGAGCACTAATTAGAAACGTTGAGTTTGTTTAGGATGTTGAATTCTGGACCTAAACTTGTGATCCAGGAAGTTCATTCAGCGCTGTTAGATTGTACAGCTACAATGTCAGTATAAAACTCATTTTATTAAAAGGTGCTTTGAGCTCTTTAAACACGAGGCAAAATATTAAATGATTTAGGGCTCCATTAAAGTGTCACAAGGTGATTTTTGAGATGAGAAAAACTGATTATTCCATTTGGGAACTAAGAGTATGAAAGTTAAACATGTAACAGATCGGTGCATTTGAGCAGAGATTAATTATGAGATTAATAATGATTAAATATGGCATTTGATTGGCAGACGCCATTGTTAAATATAAACTTGATTTTTCACTCTTTGATTATGAAAGACTTGCTCTGGGCTTGTGACAAAAGTTTTAAAGAAGAAAATTCTTGTTTGTTTGTTGGCATCAGTTGTTTTTTCAGTAAAATGAAGCTTAGCTGGAGTCTGTTTTCATTGATTAAAGAAACGGAGAGTTCTGCATGTACTGGCCAATGAAATCATCTGTCAGGAAGATATTGCAACATCGTTTCCGGCCAAATTTACAGCACGTTCTTGACACGGCAATAAATATCTTCTGTCCGCGCCTCACACACTTTTGTCCTCTTTTATCCAAATAACCTTGATTGCAGGATTGCTGTGAGAATAAACAGATTTGGTCTTAGTTGCGGGTCTTTAAAGCTGAAATGTGATTTTTAAAATGTGTTTAATGGACATTGATTGGTCCTTATTGATCGCTTAGATGAGCTGAGTGGCCTCGTCATGTGCTCCAATAAATAACCGTCTGTCGCGTTTGATCGCTTAGCTGAGATTGCACCAAATTTTTCCAGCAGTTTTGAGGCTGTGGTTTCTGTGATTAAGATTATCAGTTACAGGTGTGTACAGGTGGTGCTTCTCTCCTGAGTCCCTGTGGACACATCACAGAACCGTCATGAGAAGACAAACAGCTCTTAGAACATCCAAACCAGCGGACCTCACAAAGAGCGAGATGCTTTGAGTTAATGAGTGAGATAATGAGAGTCTCTTCAGTCTCCAGCGTTGTTCTCCAGCGTTGCACTGAGAGTGACATGTGATCTCTGCTTGTGTCTTTTGCTTAGGGCTGTTTTCATCATTCTAGCAGTATACACTGCATACCATGTAAATATATAGTATGTAGAATAATGCGTAGTATGCAGCAGTAATTGTTTTAAACAGCAGCATGCGTGCTACATTCACTTGACCTTATTACGCCGCATGTTTAATTCAGCGAATGACATCCATTTGGTTTATATGCAATTATTTCGCGTTTGTAAAGGTGAAATGTGCATTTTCTGTGTCGTTAGCGTCGCTGAACGGAAATGCAGAAATAATGACGGTGTTTCAACAAAGCTTTCAATTACAGTTATATACAAATGTATAAACAATGACCTACCAGTGGCGCTACAGAAACACTCTCCCTTTTTTCATAGGCGTTATTGTTTTGAGAAGATTAGGATGCTTTGTATTGCTTTGCATTGCATTGTGGTATAGATTGTCCAGCACAGTGTTTTCTTGTATTCTAATGTTTTGTTAATGTAGTAGACCAATCATGTATTCTACAGACACAAATAGTTCTGTTTGTGTGGTAGAACATTATGCCAAACATAAACTTTGACTCCTCAGAACTATAGTTGTGACTAATGGGTTCAGACTCATGGGTTTGTGATTGTATGTAATCAAAGCTCTTAGAAATACCAGGTCAATAGGATTCAGTGAATGGGGTATATGTATGGAAGTTCAATGCCACACACACACACTTATGCTTCCTTTAAACTGAATTTTAAATTCAAACACAAATGATTAAATCTGAATTGAGATGAGAAACAGGATCTGTGTCATTTAAAAATAGCTTTAAATTACAAGTGGCATTATACTGGAATTTAAAGCAATTCATATAAAATAATAAGTTAAAGAAATTGATTATAATCATATCATTTAGACACAACAGCTAAAATCATTTTGAGTTTGAAACAGTGTTTCAACGCTGATCTGTTGTGTTTTTGCTCTTAATAATTTTTTATTTCTGGAGAAAATGTTACAGATTACAGTTCAGTTTTAGAGTCTTTGAGTTGTTGCTTTGATCCAAAGAAATCGCACAGAATCAATGGTACTTTCAGACACCGCTTGACCATGTTTGTGTAGTTGACAGAAAAAAACACAATTACACAGTGTTGCAGAGACAGAAGCGATGCTGTCTGAACTGAGATTAGAACCCGTTTCTTTAATAAAAACTTGCTCCTACTGAACACAGCAGAAAATGTCTCCATACATTATGGTTGGTTATGTTACCTACAGGAGCCCCTGAATGTTTATTTGACCATAAATATGAGATGAATGGAAGATGTTGAGGAGGATGTGCAGTTTTAAAGCTTTAATCGGGTGACAAGCTGTTGTTCAGAGGCAGCGGATCTATAAACATCAAGAGATTTGCAGTGATATCAGCGTCTTATATTACTGTAATATACTGTACCCCCAAACTCAGCAATTCTACATGTGCTGTAAAGTGTGATCGCTCTAATGTCTCTCTCTCTCTCTCTCTTATTTTGACAGTATTACAACGATCAGTTTAAGAAAAAATGTTCTACACAGTTTTACATACTGTGTGTACTGATGTGTGTAGTAATATTTTGTATCTGTCTTTTGTTGTACTTCCTATGCAGATCACTAAAATGTCACCTATCTCTCCCTCTCTCTCTCTCTCTCTCATACACACACACACGCACACACACACTATTCACTCTCTCTCTCTTTCTCTCATACACACACACACTATTCACTCTCTCTCTCTCTCTCTCTCTCACACACACACACACTCTATTCACTCTCTCTCTCTCTCACACACACACACACACTATTCACCCTTTCTCTCTCTCTCTCTCTCACACACACTATTCACTCTCTCTCTCTCTCTCTCTCACACACACACACACTATTTTCTCTCTCTCACACACACACTATTCACTCTCTTTCTCTCTCTCTCAGTTGCCAGCATACAGCGGCTGCCCGCTGTGTCTGTGATGACGGATATTAACTTCCCCATGAAGGGACGGAAAGGGATGGTGGACTGGGCCAGAAACTCCGAGGACAAAGTCGTCATTCCCAAAGGAATCTTTGTGCCGCAGACAGCAGGTGCTTCATTCTCTCATGTCACGCTGCAGATGTTGAGGATACATCTTGTGACCGGCACACCGAATAAATCAACATGATTGTTAAAGCCAAGATTCAATTAGCCCATGTTAGCATTGTGTTCTGACCTGACAAATTATAAAGTCTTTTAACAGCATTTACTGGTGAATTAACATCTTTCATGTGGCGCTTTGTATATATTTACAAAGCTAACTGTGGCTGGTTTTAGCTCATTGCTTCTGATTGGCAAATATCTGTTTAAGTTTTTTGGTCATTATTCATGTTTAGGTTTATAATAAAGGCTGAATGAGTTACTGTAACCACTAAACTGTTTGACCGATCGCTGTCTTTTTCAGCAGATTGATTTCCTACACCGATCAGGAGACATGATTTTTGTATCGCTCCCCAATCTCTTTCACTAGCTTCACTAGAAATAATATTTCACAACTGTTAAGTTATTTATTTTCTAAGCAGTGGTATTAAAAGCAGCTAAAATATTGTACAGTAAAATCTTTGCACTGGTGGTGTTTGTTTGATTGTAACACCACTAATTTTACAGACCATAAAACTCTTTCCTCCCAACATACATTTTACGTTTGAGGTTTTAAGAACAGAGCGCGAAAACATGTTTAGTTACGATATTAAATTTAAACTCATGAATGCTATGGTACTATTGCTGTTTAATGCATAACTTCAGTAATACCGGATTACATTTTGACTCTTGCCTGTTTAAGATGAGAATGCGTTTGATAAATTTCAGTAAAGTATTGGCGGTCACGTCCTCTTAAACAATGATAGCCCAGTGAGCTAACAGCAAACTATTTACCTTATTAACTCTTATCTGAAGTGTATCAGAGGACATTAATGGGGGATTGTTTTAATCCATATCTTGCTGCCCTGGGCTAGACCGGAGGGGTATATGCAGAGCTGTTAAACCAGGTTTAACCTTCCTGACTGTAACATTATCCCTTCATTTTACTTATCAGCAGCGGTGCTGTACGGCCTAATCTACCACATTACTCATAAACTGCCAGTAAATTTATGGTGGATTAGCCCTAATGGATTGGTTGAAATATCAATTCCAAGATACTTCTTTAAAACGTGTTTAAAAGTTAATTGTTTCCTGTAGGGTTAGTTTTAGGATTTAGGATTTAAATGATCTCACATGAAGTAGAATGGAGTATTCTTGTAGCTCAATGGGTGGAGCGTCGTGAGTTCAATATGTCGTGAGTTCAATATGCAGGAACAGCAAATTGATAAGAAATGTGTATCCTGATTGAACTGAACGTTGTTTTGGATTAAAGCATCTGATTAATGTAAATGCAGGTAATTAAAAGATACTTAAGGAACACTGAAAGCATTCTGATCATCTGTCTGAGGACAGAAAACAGATCTATCTATTATATCATCCTCCACACTGTCTAATGAAACAGAGGACAGAGCATCTAACTGCTTGTCTTACAGAGACACTATTTGCAGATATGATTCAATAATATTCTGAACATTTATGTAACCAGACTCTTTCCCCACAGATATGGACGGATCTCCTGTATTTATTCTCGGGACGGTCCTCTACAAAACTCTGGGCCTCATGCTGCCAGCACCGCGGTAAGATGAAGCTCTTGTGTCTTGAGCTACAGAAACGATTCTCAGGTTCATATCTGTTCGTCTGCGGTGGATCTGATCTCCTCACGTTTACAGACTGAACATCTGAGTTTATCAGTTTCAGGGAACAGTAACAGTAACAGTAAAAAATCGTTGTGTAAAATATTTATTTAATCAGGTCTTTTAAATTACAGGCCAAGAACCAAAGAAGTCAGTTTATCTGTCGTATCTGTAGGATTTGTTCCAGAAAATTAACAGGAAATGTTATTATTTTGTGTTAATCTTCACAGTTTTTTAGTATATGATATGCATTGGAGTTACTTCATATTTCAAATAATTTAAATCACCTGTTCAGTCATTTATAATCCTGTTCATGATTATTATTTTAGAGGTATTACCAAAAAGGTT
Source organism: Yasuhikotakia modesta (assembly GCA_036877545.1). Lineage (NCBI taxonomy): Eukaryota > Metazoa > Chordata > Actinopteri > Cypriniformes > Botiidae > Yasuhikotakia > Yasuhikotakia modesta. The sequence goes on along the minus strand of JBAJNP010000873.1, from coordinate 14,258 downwards.
TTTCATTCTTTGAAAGTGACAAATATAGACACAAAAACAAAGGCAGAAACCACATTTATTCAGGCAGCTGTAGTGTTTTCCCTCCCAGCTTATATGTCAGAATGAAATGTTGTGGTTATCCTTGGAGTCCGTCGTGAGGCTCAGGATCAAAACCTCCAGTTCCATTTGAGGACTTCCATCCAAACCTCTGGAGATCCACAGGACAGAACAGATCTTTCCTCAGCTGTCAATCAGATCTCAGCAAACCTGAGCCTGTTTCCTCCACTGAATTCCCACTGAGATTTGTGAGGAACAGATGAAAGGGGCGGAGCCTCTGTGGAGCTGTGCTGGAGTCAGTGGAGCCGACAGGGAGATGAAGATCAGTGGAAACAGAGAAAGACAACAGAACAGAAGTGTAACAGAGAAAGAAACAAACACACAGTGAATCGCAGCTGAGGACAGATCTGTTGCGTTTAATCAGAGATCAGTTACAATCATTAATACAGATACACACTACAAACATGCAGTTATTTATGCTAAGTGTCTTTACATACTGATTACTAATTAAAGTGATCAAAATATATTACATTAAATATATATTAAATATATTATTTATGTGTGTGTGTGTGTATACATATACACATATGTATGATGTATGTGTGTATATGTGTGTGTGTGTGTGTATACATATACACATATGTATGATGTATGTATGTGTGTGTGTGTGTGTGTATACAGTATATGTTTTTCGGGGGGTGCACTGTCCCTTTAACACTCTTGCGTAATTTCCTGCCTTTCGGCTATGAAGACGTTCATGATACCATAAAACAAAATTTCTGCTTGATTAAATCAAATCAAATGGCTGGTTAACCGTGCACAGACCATGTCTTTCAGAAAGTCTGTCTATTCATTTGTTTAATGCTCTGCTTGAATGTGTGAAAGACATTTTGTTTTCTGTATTTCAGACACAACTGAAGTCCCCTCAGTTGTCTTCAGGCCAAAATATTTGTGTTTTTAATATCATCAAAAACTTGCATTGAAAAGAATGTAACCGACTGTAAGCAGATGTGAAAGTAGAAAAATCTCTCATTTCTCGCTGATAACTTCTGAGTCAGTGTGACTGCTTTCTGTGCATCTATTTTCTGTCTTTGCCTCTTTTTAAATGGACCATGAAATCATGCCCTGAACAGTTCATGTTGACAAATGCTGCACAAAGAGAATTTGTTTAGCTGGTTCTCTGGAGGAGAGTTGGATGAAAAGAGAGAAACATGTTTCAAGTTCTAAGTGTGTTTGAAGCTTAATGTCAGACTTGATTTTATGCCCCCTGTTGCTGCAGATGGAAGCGCATTAATGTATTTAAAATATACACATGAAAATTAATGTTTGGTTTGGGCATGAAAGTGAGAAGTAATGAAGTAAACAAAGAGTTTAACTTGTGTGAGTGTTGTGAGGTCACAGACGAACGACGATTGTTATCTGCGATTGTTTTGCCCAGAGGCGGCCATTAGAGTTAATCAAAAAACTGAGGAGAACAGATTTTGATTTGCTGTGGTTAATATGCTGCTAATTTCAATCTTTGCAGTTGCGAAAAAAAAGACTTTCTACAAGCTATATTTACTCCTACATGTTTTATATTGTTTTGTTTTTGTTTTGTTTGTCATGTCCACATTTCTGTCTCGCTGTATAAGTAAAAATCTCATTTGGTGTGAATTATCTCTAATGACGAGTCTCAGCACATACTTCTGTGCTAAATGAGCCACCAGCCCTACAAACACACAGAGCAGCGAGTTTAAACGAAAACCAGCGCTAACTGCAAAGAAAGTGTGGAATGAATAGAGTTAGCGTTGGGTGTGCGAGCGCTGATTGTTGTGTTTGATTTGATTTCACCCGCAGGAACAACACCGCTGTGAACTCTAAAGTTATCGCTGTGACTGTCCGACCAGAACCCAGAGTCACGGAGACCCAGTTGGAGATCGAGTTAGCTCATCTAGCTAATGTAAGCAGCAGTCACATCTCAACATGTTTCTTAAACACAATCGTGAAGCTAATGATGCCAGCGCTGACGTCTTATACATTCAGTAGTTAAACATTTTATAACTCCCTTCTTTTGCTCTTTATTTACGGTTTTATCGCACTGTTGATTTAAAGAGCATGTCTGTACAAATGCCAGATGAATGCATAGAATATAGTCAAATAAATCTCAACACAAGTGAAGATTATAATATGATCTGCATTGGCTAACATTCTGTAGTTCTCTTAAAGTTATCAAAAGTTTTCTTGCAGTAATGTTGATGTTGATGTAACTTTTTTTAACATTATATATCGTATACGGCAAAAACGTTACTGTTAAGTTGCTGGTGGATCGTTTTAAAATTATTACAGAATAAATGTTTGAACAATGTTCCTATAATCAAGCAGTAACAGTAATACAATGTCTAAAACGTTTTGAACATTCCTATAACAATCAAAATAATATTTTAATGTTTCTGCACTTAACAGAAGCATTCAGAAAATGTTCTTACAGCCTTAATGTTTAGCTGGCTTCCATGTACAATACGTACCAAACAAATGAGTAGTTCATTAGAAAACTTTTCTTGCACTTTGTGTCGCTCCTTTATATGAAACACAAAAGGTTGAACGTTTTAAAGAATTTCTGCTCGCTGTTTTCAATATAATAAAAGTTAGTCAGTGGTGGGGCTGTCAGACTTCATTTCATGGTGCGTTTGGGACTTTATTGTCATTGTTGAGCCTGACAGCTTCATTCTGGCCCGAGTCCCTGTTCTGTGGCATTATAGTGCAAACACTGCCCAGGTATTCTTCAAAACTTTGCCTTTTGTGTGTAAGTCCCATAGGCGCTTTTGAACACCACAGGGGTGAAAAACAGTGTTGAGTTCGGGGTGAGCTGGTGTGTTAATAAACTCTCTGAATGCAAAGCCATGAAACATATGGCTTTTTAAACAGAAGCTGTAACAAGAAATTGGGTTTATTTGAGCAGAAATTGGAAGGAAATCTGGTCTTCTGTTCTGTTCTCTCATGACTTTGTGAGTCACGACAGCCGAGCATCGGGAAGCTCTGTAATGCCTCTGTCGTATGTTTCAGCCTCATTAATCAACAAACAATGAGCTGTAATTAGTCTAATAAGTAATTTGTCATCATCACTAGTTGTTTCTGTCCTCTGTGTGTTAGATGAGCAGATATCAGCAGATTACGATGGGGGATTTTTACGTGTATAAGACCTGGTCGTTCTTTTCTATATACTGTCAGAAGGATGGGCTGAAAATGTCTGTTTATGATGATGTACCGTGTGTGTGTGTCTCTTACAGGGAACAATGAATCCGTTTTGTGCACTGTGGGACAGCTCTATTATGTAAGTAAAAGTCAGTTTTTGTGCATGTAAGTGGCATTGTGTTCTGATTTGTTACAATAAGCTTTTAATACAGTAACTTCACAGCCAATAATAACTAGTGGCGCATTTTGAAATATCCAGCCATTGTATCCATGGAAACGTGTTTCTTCCGCCATCGAGGTTCAACAGCGGTTGACATTAGCTGTAATAGAATTTTGATTGTGTTATTCTCAGAGAATACGTTTGATAGGAAAATATTTTCAACACTTGTGCTGTCAAATTCCTCTTATCCTTTTACATTAGAGTCACATGAAAGAAACGACGAAAATCGACCGACTTTCTTTACACGCATTACTGGCCTTATTGTGCGCGACACACAGTCAGTAAAATACATGGAGGTTTAGGAGTAAAACAGGCTGTGAGTTGTTGATTTTATAGCACCTAGAACATAGTACATAACTGAAAGCCTCATGATTAGCAAAACTCTCTCATCTGATCTAGGACCAGCTACCAACACCCAAAACCTGTCCACAGGACTGCAGCGCTGATCTCAGATCAGTCTGAGACTCTTTCTGCTCTTTAAAGTGGAAGTAATTACTCTAGTGTGTCACTAAAGGACGAGTAAAAGATGAAAGCATAAAATCTCCAAACATAGAGGCATTACATCCGGCCCAAAACACTTCACAGCTACAGGAATATTAGCAGGGAATACATTATGATAATATAAACCTCAGTGTCTCAGCTTTCTGAAGTGATTTATGAAGAACTAGATAAAGCATTAGATCTAAAGATACTGGTTTTAAAGAATGTTTTCTGTTTAACGTATGTGTTGTGTGTTAAATCAGTCACGTGAAGCTGTGATTTTACTGCAGTAAGGGATATTTAAAAAACTTAAAACCTCTTTACCGTAGTAAAAATCACTTTAACAGACATGCGTGGCTTATGGCAGCGACCATATTTGTATTTATTCAATTATTAAGTTTTTTAATACAATTAAAACAGTTCTTAAGTAACAGTAGCATATGTGCAGTTACCAGGCAACATAGCTCATAGCCTAGCCTAGGGTAATGTTATATTCAGTATTATAGAATTTATAGGTTTGTAGTGCTTATACAGTGACGTTGAGTGATCTGAACAATGTTTATTCTCTGTTGTCACTTGTGTTTGTGACTATAGCTTGGAGGGGTTTTCATAAACGTTTTGTCTCGCCTTTGCTTAAACTCCATTTGGTTTTGGCAGCCGGTTCCTCTCGGTTCCCCAGCGTGCAATTAATAAAGCCCACATTTCTCTCAGGCAGGCCGTGTGCTGACAGCTTCTGTGGAGGAGAACGTTCTTTGGAAATGAAAGGCATGTTTTGGCCGTACAGAGATATCAGAAGTGTTGGCCATTTTTATTACTGTACATAACACCAAAAACACCTTCCTGTGAGTGTGAGTCGTACAATCGATCATACAGTTTTAAAATAACGTCTCTGTCTAGGCATCTGTGTTTATCTCACTTATTTCTTCGATCAGTTTTATGTTAAAGAAAAGCGTATGCAGCATGTGTTGTACTTTTAGTGTTCACTCACTGGTCTTCACAGTCGTGTGCACTACAGCCGGCTCAGACTGCACGCTGAATGATTCAAGAATGTTTTAAGGAGCACGTTTAATCTCAGGATGTTGTACGAGGTAGTTAAAATGATTAATGTCACAAGTTGGATTTGTTTAGTCACAGAGAACACAGAGTCATAATTATTTCTTATTTGTTCTGTGTCAAAGCGAGTTTTAATTTTAAATTAGAATGACACATTTTCACATTTTCAATGCCCCGACCTTTCACCCCGCTGTAGATCACAAATATGCATTACACAGATTTCTGAAGATGTGAAGATGCTACTACACTCACTAATCATGTGATTTTGGGTTATTCTGTTGTAATTCAGTCCTTTAATTATTGACTTATTTAATCCCGTCTGACTCATGCTGTGAATTGAAAACAGCTTCTATTTAATCTTAATAATCTTCAAATAAGAAAATTACATGGTGGTTTGGAGGCGATATGTGTGCGCCAGACCTCTGTGCGGTGACCGATAAGAACACAGAAAAGCTTATTTACCAAATTCAATTTCCATTGAGTCAGGGCCACACGCGCGTTTGGCCCCTTGAGTGTAATTTAGACCAGTAGAATTTTTAGCCTTGTGGTGTCATTATATCCGTTTATGGGGGGCTGCATGAGAGGCCCAGGTATATAAACACGCTTCGTATTTGCGTTAAAAAAGCGCTTTATTTGGCTTAAACAATACAGATTTCACGTGTATTCATGATTCATGAAGTTTGCTGTTGAGTTTAGCCTCTAATCTGTTTGCACGATTATTTACGTGGACGCGTGTTCATTAATAAATTTGTTTGTTAAAGTGTTTACTCTTTGTGCTAAATCTAAATTGGCCCGTGCGAACAAACAATTACAGATCACAAATGCACAACTCCATCAGCCCTGCCTGGCATGATTGTGCATATTTTGAGGCGTAATTTTAATTAGCCCAGAGAGATTTTCCCGAACAACGAGGGGAAACAGCTGCTGATTTTGATGACATTCACAACCGCGTGTTTCTCTTCGGTAGTCGGTATGTTTGCATTGGCGTACAAGGGCTCCGTGTCAATTAGAAATCTCACGCTTTAACCTGTTACTTAGATTCAGTCAGAATAAAGCTGTTTTTTTCTGTTCAAAACAAACGTTGCAGAGGAAACGGTGAAGAACACTTTTCATCAGACTGGAGTGTTTGGAGTTGATTAACAGTGTGTGGTGTTGCCATCAACACCCGCGTTTTTATCAAACACAATGAATCGTGTTCATTTTGCGAGAGGCTGTCTTTTGTTTTTGTAGCTGCACAGAGTCGCTGTTCAAAAGGCAAACAATTATGACAGAGAGCCACATGAAAAATGAAAGACAATGAGCACCTGAAGTCACCTCGCCATTACAATCCTGTTTGTTTGTCAGCTTTGTTCTCGTTGTGTATAATCAGAAGGAAATGATTTCCTCTGCAGAGCTGATGAAAGGTTTCATCAGAAGCTCTGCTGATGTCCCAGAACTGTCCAAATGATACGTTACATTGATTTGAAATCAGGATCTTTGGCTGCAAGGCCAAACGTTGCTTAGCTGCACATCACAGACGCTGATGCGGGTCAGAATTACAGCTTTCTCTGTTTTGCATGTAAATCTCTCTGTTTCCCCCATGCAATGTTAGAGATGATTGAGATAGAGATGATTGTAAATGCAAAGGTCTAATAGTGGTTTTGCTTGCAGCCCTTTTGTTTTAGTTTTAAGTTCTAATCTACTTTCCTCTGTTTTGTTTGCATTGTTGTGTTTTTTAGTGGCAATCGTAGCGGCGGTCTTGAATAGAGTTTCCAACAAGTACATACATCAAACAGCAGTTTTTAGTAAACAGTGTTCTGAAATGAATTCGTATAATGCATAGAGCTCATAGAATAATACATTTCATATTAAAATGCAATAGAATTGATAGATAGTTATGCAGTTATCATTTTAGAATAGGTGCTTCTGGTTGTCAGATGTGATGTTCAGAGAGAGAGAGACAGAGAGACAGAGAGAGAGAGTCTGTTTGTTGCGTTTGTCTCCAGACAATATTATCTTATAATTTAGCAGGAGGTTCTGCAGAGGTTTGTTGATGCATTTGCTGATTACTAATTATTCTTATGCATGAACTGTATAATTTCTGCTGCTGGATTCTTATAGTTTATTCACAGATTTGTTTCTAGTAAACGTGTGTGTTTTGGTCAGGTGTCTGTACCTGTTTTAACTCATCAGGATGAGTTGCTTTGTGAAACGCTTTAAAGAGTCCTTGTTGAACTCAAGGCTACCAAGAAAAATGAACAATTCAAAAATAGCTCTGAAATGGCACCTTTCATACACCCAGTTTCATAATGAGTGAGTTAATATCCGTAACGCAGCACCTCATAGTAAACTATGATCATCATTTTAAGAAAAAGTGTCTTCTACAGTGTTTTATTTAGAATTATGCCACATCGCAGCTAACAGATTGTCGTATTTTCCATGTTAAACGTTTTTCTTAAGTTATTAGTGAAATGTTTTTAAAAAGTTACATAATTAATTTGACCATTTGATTATTGTAACTAATGTTATGTTGTAATGTTAAACAATGTTAAATAGAAGCTAAATGTTATTTCTTAAGACATTTAAAATAACATGTTTAACAGTTACTGTATGGTACTAAACAATAACGTTGGGGAAACATTCTTACAACCAAAAACTAGCAGGGTTAAGCCCTCAGATGTAAACATGTGATCTGTTGTGCTTCCATCAGAATGTTATTGTGGTTCAGTCATGTGGACGGCGCCTCAACTTGGATATTATAAGTCTGATCATTAGTTTCTCCATGTAGAATTGCCTAGAAACGGAGTCTATCTTGAGCCCAGCATAATTCATACACCCACAGACTCCTCCACATACACTGTGTCTTTCAGATCCCATCCAGACCGGAAGAGTAGAATGACTAACAGGAGAACAGATGCAACTACACTGAAAATAAACTCCCTTCTCATCGGCTTAAAATACACACAACTAAACTGGAATTACCAGAGTAACAACCTCCAATGATCTGATTACATGTCCAAAATAAATTCATCTCTCTTGTACAGAATTAATGTGTGGTTTAAGAAAGCATTTGTGCTGCTGTAGTGTGTGTGTGTGTGTGTGTGTGTGTGTGTGTGTGTGTGTGTGTGTGTGTGTGTGTGTGTGTGTGGCTGCTCGTACACTCAGTGATTGGATGAATTGATCACATATTGAGTTCATGGCATTGGCTGATTTTGCTGACGTTGTATCCCTGAGCCGTCCATCCCAACACATCCTGATAAACGCCGGGAATCAATCGATTTACTGTCAATACAGTTTAAGGAACCGCATTTTGTCAGGTGGTGTGACTAGCATGAAATTCCCCTGGAATTTATTGTTTTCTAGGTTAAAAAAAGTCTCTAATTATTTTTGGTGTTAAAATATTACATTTGCCAAATGTTGGGCTTGTGTTTTATCAAGACTGATCAATATAGGTTATAATATCATAAATGTAATTTATTTGTAAGATTTTCACATTGAGATCTGAAAGTAGATTTAGTGACATAAAATGTGTGTGTGGTTCTTGTTTATCTATTGTTGTGGGAACCAGTCAGTGGTATGTACAATATAGAGCATTGAGTATAGAGTACAGTATAGAGCATTGAACCATTGTGTGTGTGTGTGTGTGTGTGTGTTATAATGATCAGCAGACCACTGTATGTTCAGCTGAGAATTAGAAATGTCAAGACATTATTTATATAGTTCACATTTGAACTTCTAAACCGTTCTTAATAATGACTGTAAATGTAATTCGCTAATGAAGGTTATTATATGCATGTTAGCCATGCATATGAAGAGTGAGATGTAGCTTAATTAAAAGTTAAAAAGAGCCCACTGTAATTACACAGATAATTCTCAATAGTCTTTCTCTGGAAAGGGTTACAGAGGTTTCATGTCATACAGAGAAAGCTGACAGTATTCATTGCTGTTTCCTATAAACATTCAACTGGTTTAAGAGTAAACTTAACGTGCTTTGAGTTTTAATGGTGCATCTTTATTGGACTTGTCTAAGCATGCAATGCATGCACTTGTGCCGATCGTATGTATTTGCATTAATAATGCAAACAGCATCGTGCCATGAGACGATGAGTGTATAAGAACCGGAACCATGTCGATCTGGGTTTTTTTGTTTGTTTTGTTTGTTTTACTATAAAATGATTCATTATTAAACGAGTGCGAGTGATCCGTTGTGTCTTTAACCACCGCAGCATCACCGGAGATGCGTAACTATTGATAAACAGGTGAAATATCTGATCTGTCATTTTGCTCGCCAGAGAAGGAGAAACCGGCTGCTACCATCCAGCCCGTTTCACGGGGAGGTTGACGGTTCCGTTCGCACCTTCCCTCGCGTTCATCTCACGTAAAAGCTCCCCGCGTGTCAGAAAAGCGTGAAATCCGTTCAAGTTCGTGACAAACCCGAGACCAGATCTCGCAATCGTAACGAACCGACGAGAAAGGGGATGATTTCGGACGCGTCTCCCCCTCCGCTGTAGCGCCGGGCGGGAGGCGAGAGAGCGTCTATCTGATGCCGTCCGCCGCGCCGAGGCTGATTTCTGTCCCTCAGGAAAGCGTCCAAAAGCGCCCATTAGAAAAGCCAGCGGAAATATACGGCGATAGAGAACGATAGGACGGAAGAAAGAGAGGAGAGACACCGACACCGGCTCGGTAAAGACGCTTTATTCGCTCGCTCGCGCGCGCGCGTGTGTGAGTGTGTGTGTTTCAGCACCACGGCGCTGGACAGCTCCAGTCTCTCTCCGCCGATCCCGTTAAATGCCTCTCCTTCACTTTCTCTGGGAAGGGACGTGGATAAGATGGGATGAGATTGCGCTCGTTGTCGAGGATCGAGGGTGACGGATTTGGAGGGGAAAGCTTGTGAAAGCGAGCTGCATTAATCTTGTGTGTGTTGTGTATAGGAACGGTTCGTGGGGGAGCTGGAGCGCTAAAAGATGCAGAACTGTGCTCACCGATGCATCCCACACCAAATGCTTATGTGATCGGGTATCTACCTTCGCCATTTTGGCTCAACAACCCAGAGAAATAGTAAGTAATGCTGGTCTAACGCATGCAGCTTTGTGATGGTGGCGTATCAGACGACGGTGATGAGATGTACCTCTGTGTGTGAGAACAGCGTCTCCTCCGTGTGTCTATTGGCACAAAACATGTATGAACACAATGGATATTTGCCGTTTGCATGGATCTGTGTTATTACTGGTAGGGAGATGTTATGCAGATGTTTTTGAATTGTGGATTGTATGCATTATGGATTTTTAATGATGGCTCCATCCTGCTTAAGCCCCACCCCCCACAGAACAAGTACATTAAGATTACAGTATGATATAGCCTTAAATCTTCCTCTCCCTGTTATGTTAGCAGTACGTTGCTAAACGCAGTTGAACGTGACTCACGCCGGAGATGTAATGGCATCATTTGTGGCCTCCCCACCAGTAAGATTCAACAGAATCAGTTTTTCCTCCATAAGAATAGATGCCTGTCTGATTCTCTTCTACCCTACAGAGTAAGAGGCGGCCATTTTTTCTCTGCCCATGTGACCAGGCGTTGAATTAATGGCTCCCGTGTGAAAAGGATGGTGTAGGTTGTGGTGGTGCTGCAGCAGGGCAACGTTTTATTATTGTGTCATTTTATTGCACAGCTGATGTGTCATTTCAGCTGATTTGGGGGGTGGAGCCTTGGGAGGGGTAATTTGTATAAAAATGCATAAATAAGTTAAGGCCTGTACGTCTGATTCAAATGTCAGAAAACGAACGTAGACGGTCAAATATATTCATAGACGGCATCAGTTCTGGTCACAAACCGTTCATTATGTCTAAACGTTCCAAATTGTGACAAAGAGACGCATTTATTTGTCCCAAATGATGACGCGCGTAGACTGACTGTCGCACAGTCATTTCAGCTGCATTTAAACAGACTGTAGCTAGTTATGTATAATGGTTAATTAATGGCGCTTGTGACCTTAAGCGCCTACCTGTTGATAATGAGTGCCGCGCGTTGGGGCTAATACATTATATTCATGTGAGGGGGGAATTGAATGAAAGCAAAAAAATTAAATTACCGAGCAAAAATGCTTGTGCTTTAATCCTTTAAATTTGGGCTGTACAAATGGCCCTGCTGCAGTAAGCAAACGTTAATGTGCTTTATTACAGCCACTGAAATGGGCTTTTATTAGTGGTACAAGGGTCTGAAAATGGCTCGCTGCAGCTCTTGTGTGTCGTTCACAGACTATGGAGTACTCAGGGATCCCATCTGTGACACTCATAGTGGGCTGTGGCCTGTCCTGCCTGGCTTTGATTACGTTGGCCGTGGTGTATGCGATTCTGTGGAGGTAAGTGTGTGAATACACACAGGAGAAAACGAGAAATACTTCATCATTCATCACACGCTCTTATTGCATGTTTGATTGATCTTATTTTCAGGTACATCAGGTCCGAGAGATCCATTATTCTGATCAATTTCTGCCTTTCCATCATCTGCTCCAACATTCTGATCCTGGTTGGACAAACTCAGACACACAATGCGGTAAATGTTTCATTTTTACTCGCTTCTGCGTGTCCCATTAACGCATGACTTATACGCTCTTAAACGCAGATGCTTCTGTGCTTTGAAATGATGCTCATGCAGGTTTTACAATACAAATGAAACGCTGGCTTTACTGGTTAAAATCTCTTTGTTGGCTGTTTGTACATCGTCCTACTAGACCCTGAAGCCCCACCCCTAGCGAGCTGTTTTAATTCCTCTACTTTTGTAAGGCATTGTGACTTACTAAAGTCAAGATGACTGGCCTATTTTCTTCTGAAGTGACCTACCTACATCTCCAGATGTTCCAGTCGTGTTGTATGCTAAGCAGTCTGCTGTTTGCCTCAACGCTGCGTTTGTCTCAAAGTTACGGTTTCAAGCTGTACTCATTGTGGGGCACATTTTGTCGCTCATGTGTTTGCTCACATGCCCATTGGACATTGGGTCACGACCCCCAAATCTGACCAGAGGAACATTTTGGGTACATGTTGCAAATTAATCACTTGAGTGCAAAACAAAGACATTTTGCAATCCAAATCGTCCCCTCTGAGCGTTCTCAGCACTGTTTAACTCTCTGTTGTTTCTAGGTAATGTTATAGAGTCTGGAGTCAGGATTCAGTCAGCCATAGCAGTTATTTTTAGCCAATGAGAACATCTTTCTGTGTGCAATGCCAAGGAAAAATGATGAGAATGTCTGTCTGTTTGGTTCTACTAAATACATTAACCAGAATCCAGCTGGCTGCGGTCTCAATTATATATCATGAAAACTCAGCATGAACGGGTTTGGCACGGGTTGGCACAGGTCAAACATGAAGGCTTGTGACCGAATAAGCCACATGTGGTTGTGAACTTTATTTTTCTGTCAACTGTTAAACAGCAACTGTTATTTGTGAACAAGGTGATACCTCAGCTGTAGTTTTGTTGTTGACTTTAAGGTGTCATTTGTGATCCAAACTAATATCCAAACTACCCTATCATGGGTTTTGCCCATTTGTGATTGGATAACTAGAGATAACGTTTTGTTTTGCCCATTTATGATTGGATGATTGAAGACAGCATTCAGTTAGCGCAGCACAGAAGTAGGAAACAGCCACCGTCTGTGTTATACGCATTGGTAAGCAACTTGCAAAAAAAGGAAATTATTTTATAAAAGCTGTGATCTGTAACTGAGGTTAAGTTAGGAGAACTTACACGTTCTTGCTCAAACTGTTTTTTTGCTTATTTTTAACCCGAAATAGTTCCAGATTGCTGCTTAAAGATTTTAGGGTGAGCTGCCAATGTTACGGTTGTGTGTTTGTATTTAAAAGTTTATCTTGTGTCTTTGGAAAGAGAGAAGTATGGAACAACAGGAAGTAGAAAGTTTGGCAGTGTGCTACATATCTGTTTTGGAGCCCTTGAGTAAAACTTGAAGCAAGAGTCCCTTACTGTTCACAGCCCAAATGGTCCAGTTATATAACCATCTCTCTGCAATATCCGGAGCCCACGTGAATCTGAACATTTGGTACCATTGTGACAGAAATCTTTAAAGTTCAGAATGCAGGTAGTGTGAAAGTGTTTTAAAGCTCTCCAAACACCTGGATTGGGTAAAATGGACCAAATGGGTTTCCTGCCATACGGAAACACTCTAATGCCTTATTTGTAGTTTCACAAACTAAATTTCAGCGCACAGTGTGGAGATGGCGTATATCAGTCGTTTGCGATCATAAAAAGTGTTAGATGTGTTAGCTAATTAGTTAAAAAGTGGCATTTTGTCACATTCACCGTTTCCAATTCAAGATCAGAGAAGATTAGATGTGGCAAAATCTCAGAAAGAAGGAAGAATGAAGATAAACGATTCACTCGCTCACAAGTAACACTCGTTTGCCCTCATCTGAGTAAACAAAATTAAAGAGGTTGATTTCTCGCTGCTTATGAGCTTGTCGGGATGAGCACAGCTGGTGGATTTTGGTTATCATCAGACGAGGGTTTGCACAGAAGAGAATGTTATTTCTGAACTGCCCACACAGATACGCCAGCGAATGAGTCAACACGGATGAGCGAACAACACATCCCTCACTCACACAGACAGACATTTTCTCCTTTTTCAATTCTAATGAAGGTTCTGGGCTGGAAGGAGGTGAAACATCAAGGTTAAACACAAACACAAATCTCCACATATAGACCCAGAGAATTTCTTACAAACTCATTATAGTAAACCATAAACGCTAAGGTGAGCTATAAGCTGCGTGAGACTTTCTTCTGCAGAGCAAGTGCATAATACATCTGTAGCTCGTTTAATGTCTTATATTTATTTAAACAGATCATTTTCTGTGGGCAATGTATGACTGTCATAAGACCAAGTGTTGCTGTTTAAATATATATAAGGGATTTTGCAAGCTACAGTACTGCAATGAAGAGAATTCTCTCTTCTTTTTAAATATTTTAAAAGAGGAACCGATTTCTCACAAAAGTTTGTAGTTTTGAGGCACTTTTATAAATGCAAAACTTCCCTCAGACAAAAATATTGAATCAGATGTGAGTTTGAGTAATGCCATTTTCAGCCAGTTACCCACATCCCACCAAAAATAGTTTCTATATACTGTACAGCGAACAGAAGTATTCTGTGGTCTGAATTTACAGCTTTACAGAGGGTCTTTAAAGGAAGCATGTTGTTGCCGGCTACTTTTTGAAATAGCTTCTGTTTAGGGATCATGTCTAGACAGTATATTGCCATAAAATGCTGTCTAGTTAGACAGTTTAATAATTTATGGTACTTTGGTAATTTTCTCAA